>CAUJGJ010000434.1:2111616-2114116 GCA_963170055.1 Halisarca cf. caerulea
CATGAACATGTGAGTTGTGCTGAAATTCGTGTATACACAGTGTTGCTGACAACTCCATGACCGCTTGTGTTTTAATATGGAGCTGTGCTATAGTGTACATACTGTACATACATGTACTATCATATCCCATTTACCTGACAATGGTTTGTCAATGGCTACTCATTCATGCGATCTTTTGCTGTGAATCTTCTTCACCAATTTGTGTGTGCAGTCTGTCCCCTTTTATCCCACATCTCCCTGCATGACACATTTTATGAAGATCAGACACGGTTATGGTTATGGTTATGGTTATGAATCTTATTTATACTGGGAAGGCCTTTAGCCTAATGAAGCCTACTTTGCAAGGCACCCAACAAACAATGCAAAAATGAATTGAAATACTTTGAAAACATTCAATAAACATGCAAAAAGGCATACAGTAAAGTGTATTAGTAAGACAGAGTAATACAGAGGTTATACAGAAAGTATATAAAAAGCAAGGGTTAGATAAAAATGAAAGAAAATAAGGAGACAGGACTGGTCAAGAATGGCTAGTTTGGAAGTACCATACAACGAAGTAAACTGACTCAGTGATTCGGCATTCCTGATGGAGCTGAGAATACTGCGCCATAGTGAGGCCCCGGTGAAGGAGAAAGCACGTTTGCCATATGACATGCTCAGATGAAGGAGTACCTACATTACATTACGTAGCAGCAGTAATGCCACCTTTCTATTGTCCCCTATGGGCATGTCCAGTGTACAAACAGCCTAGGTTCTGCCCCCACTCCCCTTTGTGGGCAGAGTGTAGTCATTGCTTTGAGGCCAGCTGCCCTTTCAACCTCCCTCACCCCCTGTGGTCTTCCTAAACAGAATGCAGTCCAGCAGGGGATCCTTTTTCCTAGACAAAATATTATAGTCATCCATGAATGCCACCTGCTACCTTGCTAGCCCCATGCAATGTGTAAACATACCAGCAGTGCTTTTATCTGTAAACAAGTGCAAATAATTGTTTATGACAGAATCTGTGGTATTTTGAACCAGTAGACTGTGGTCTTGGGGTTATGATCTGTGGTATGGGGGCATGCTGTGGAAAAATAAGTGGGCCAAAGTTTCATGTGGTTTCAATTTCAGCTGTGCTGTGTGTGTGTGTGTGTGTGTGTGTGTGTGTGTGTGTGTGTGTGTGTTGTGTGTGTGTGTGTTGTGTGTGTGTGTGTATGTGTGTGTGTGTGTGTGTATGTGCGCGCGTGCGTGTGTGTGTATTGTATGTGACACTGTGTGTGTGTGGGTGCACGTGTGTGCATGTGTTTGCGTACATGCATGTCTGTATGCATATAGGTGTTCATATTTGTGAATATATATTTTGCGAATTAATAACCAAATTGTAATACAAAATGTTATTTTTTCAGAATAATGACCAGGCCCTACTAGAACTAGTGCCTAGATATGTGCTATCTATGATTTCAGCATCCAGACTTGTACCCGCTCCTTTCACATGGGCACTTTAACCCTTGCACTTTAACCCTAGGTGAAAAGTGAATTGAAACCTGTGCCCCTAGACTCTGTAATACTTGGCAAAGGTCTCTAGAAACACCAAACATGCTGGTTGATTGTTATGTGTCTTTGTGAAAGGTCGAGAACCTATTAATAGACCCTACAAACATGCCAACTCATTACTGACTCATTGCTCTTCTAATGTGTACCTCAGCTCGCAGGTATGTGGTCAGTTAGCATTTTGCCAGGCGTATTCTACTTCACGCTCTTCTGGCTAGTCTGTATTTAATATGAGGCTCTCACTGAAGTCACCTCAAGTAGAATAGCTGACTGACAATGTGCTCTCTCTTTGCAAAAGGTCGGGGGCCTGTGCGTAGTAGCATCTATGGTAGTAGTCTCTCAACAAGCATGCCAGTTGGTGACTGTTCTCCTTCCAAAGGATCAAGTTCTGGAATAGGAGTCTTTAAAACACGAAATATGGAATACAGTGGGACCCCTCTAATCCGGACACCTTGGGACCTGAAAGCACTGTCCTGATTATTGAGGTGTCCTCATTTCAGGGGTTGGAGATGTACTGTCACAGTGGCTTATTATAGTGGAAGATTTGGTTCCAGTGGTATGTGTCCCCATTAGAGGGGTGTCCCCAATTCAGGGGGCTGGATTAGAGGGGTTCCACTGTAGAGGCATAGTGGACCAGTAGGATGAAACGATAAATTGGCCATTGCTCCATGCTGCAGCAAAGTTGTCCGTGTAAAGACTCCTATTTGAATGAAGATCCTTGTTAATGTTTATTGGACTATGTTGATAGACCACGTAGAATGCTGTATATAGGCGCTAATTTTCGCGTGACATATATTCCAGTCCTTACTATAATCCTAAACAAATGGACTGTGTATTTTACCGAATATTCACAATTGTATTTTTGTAAATGCTGGCTCATTCAGGAGATTCGCAAAAATAACGCAAACTGTAGCTAACAGGGTGGTCTTCCTTTGTAAAAGGTCCTGAATTTTTGATCTACTTTCAGTAC
>CAUJGJ010000434.1:2121616-2156616 GCA_963170055.1 Halisarca cf. caerulea
TTATATTGTATAATATATTTCATGCATGCAGTTTTATCTAGCTATGTATATATGAAATTAGTATAATAAGTATACGTATATATATACCTGCATGCATATGGCAACACATGCATGCACGCATATATATGCTCATGTGGTATGGACGCGCTATATAAGGCGCTGCAGTCTCGTCTACGCGGCGAGGGTGGTCTGGGTATGAGACTATATATATAGGCTGCGCATGCAGCAGCCGCTGATCATGATCGGCCATTTTAGTTACATGCATGCATGCAATCCCGCGCCCGGCTAGTCTCGCGGAGCCAGACCCTTCCGCGCGAAGGAAAAAGGAAATGGTCGGGCTCCGCGAGACTACGCCCGGCTCGGTCTGGTACGCGAGTCTAGTAGTAGCATTCATGATCAGAGACTACAGGGATCGAACGAGGATGAAGAGTTAGCAGATAATATTTATTCATGAATGTGGGTTATACTTTTTATTAGTCTCGGTCCGATCTGCCCTACTTTTTATTATATGGACGGGTTCTATAGTACATACTTTTCGTTTCCTTGTTATTATAGCACCTTACGCTTTTTATTTCAGGCTTCTGGCTCCATCTCCGCCCAAACAGAGCAAAATCAAGCTTTCGGAAGCGATGAAGAAGAAAGTTTACAATCGAGGAATGTCATCCCGCTATTAACAACGAATTCTGGTACGAGAGAAGCTTTAAAACCTTATAAATGTTCACATGGAGGGAAAATCTGCTGCCAAGTTAAATCTAGGTTGAAAACCTTACGGGGTATGATGATTTCGGTGTTTCTTTCACAAGCACGTCTTAAAACTGTTTTGTACGTAGAAAACCCCTTTTCTATTTCTTGATAGTTTGTACTAAAATCACGCACTATAAGAGATCCGAAGAGATTCTAGATTATACCCAAGAAGTTGCTTCACGAGCGGTACTTTTCAGGCAGTGTTTCTTTCAAGCTCAAAGAGCAACTATTCTGAGAATAGTTCAAAATGGTTCGAATTCGAGCACTCTTAGAGTCAGGGTGGTGTTTTTACCTTTAGCTAATGCAGGACTCCGTTGTATAGAGTGTCTATGATATTATAACCATAGATACGAATAACCAACTTTCTTGGTCAGCTGGCAACCGACCATTGTTTACAGGAGATAGAACATCGATATCGATCCATAATAGTCCCCTGAAGCCTGACCCATTCCTCCATTTTATTGTATTGTACATGATCGTGAGAAGATGGCCTGTTGTCACTGGGTGAGATTGGGTTGGCTACGCTGGACTGCATCCATAAACTGTCATTTCTATACTACATGTTGGCATACAGTCCAGCAGTTTAGTCAATCCACACACAGTCCATGTGTACCCGATGCATCCACAAAATATGGAAAGCACCTTTCAAGCCTATGTACACAGTTTACACCTTTGTGTGGTTTGTATAGCAACACAACTTTCTTTGATTGTTGACACAATTCTTTGATTGTCCGTGGCTTATTTTGTCCATATACGGTACAAGAAATAATAAAGTTGACGTTTGACTGCCGAATTACGCCCGTAATGTCAGGCGTAAAATGTCCGTTGTTGCTGAAAATTACGCCCGTAGCACACTTCGTAAGAATTCAACAAAACTACGGTTGCGCAATATTAAATGACGCATCATAAAAATGGTGGCCGCGTACGAACATCCTCGATATGTAGTTGTGAGCATTCTCGTGGAAGAATGTTGTGGAATTCTCCTCCTTCGGTTTGATTTCCTTCGAAAATCTTAAAAAGGTTTCGAAAATGCTGACTTAAGGCCAGCGTGGCATTCTCACGGCTGTCTCGCACTCGCCGCGAGTCTCGTATGCACTTGCCTATGAGCTAACGATAAACATTTGGGGAGACGTCCATTCCTTTAGAAGATGATACCTTGATTTGAACGCTTAAATTTCAAAAGAAATTGCACTTCATGTCGATTTTGTTCCTGTAGATTTCTACTCACGTGCGCGTACCTATTTATCTGCCCGTAAATCTTCCGTAAGAAAAAAATTTAGGCTCGTAAAACGGTCCGTAAAAAGGGCGTCCGTAGAAGCACGCTACGCTTGTTTTACGTCAACTTTATTATTTCTTGTACCGTATAGGCACAGTATGGAGACTCTGCAATCTTCTAAAATTTCGTCCTTCTATATAAGGGTTTGCCACCCTGAAAACTGTGGCTGGTAGCCTTCTAAAAAAAGCTGAACACGCCGAATTCTAATATTTTGTCATCTTTTCTAAGGTTTTGTCAGCCCATCAGATAATGATGATGAAATCAAGGGTCATGCCCTTTCTGTAAACTAAAATGTCCCCTTTATGGTATACCGTCATGCTACTTCTAAGCGATCATGCTCATTTTCCTCTTTATGCTTGTACATCAGCACTTCACTAATAGTGGAAGTCCAGATATCTCTTTAAATGTAGTGACCATGAACAACAGAGCGTTATTTAGCTTCAAAACCAGCAGCCATTTTCATATCGGTACAAAAGTAGGTTTGTTTCACAATTTGTCATTATTCTTAATGTTTGTGTTTGATTTTTAAATCGTATTCTAAGTTTTTGTCGAATCTGTGTGTGTGTGTGTGTGTGTGTGTGTGTGTGTGTGTGTGTGTGTGTGTGTGTGTGTGCATCCACGTGTTCATAAAAATTCACACACTTCTGACACATTTTGTTGAAATCAGTGTGTTCTTTTCCTATCAGACTTCATTGAGCTCCCTGAGGAAATGGCCACTGACACCAGTGGAGAAGAGGTCCTAGTACACGGGTACACCGATCCCAGTAACCACTGCTACTCTCATCAACCTTGGAACCCTCCAACACCCGGATGTAAGTATTAGGTTATTGTATACCGTATATCCGGAAATATTGACGATCATTGAATTTGGCAATTTGCACAAGATCAGGCTGTAATTTAATATTGGTGGAAATTAAATTTGGCGGTTGCGCAGCAAGGACAAGGCATGGTAAGTAAGTTTATGTACATTTGATAATAGAAATTTGGTGATTTTGATCCTGACTGTCAAACCGCCGACTTAAAAATGTCGCCAATATTTCCGGACATACAGTAATATTTTGTAACTGATCCATGCTCTATGCTACTGTAATATAGAGTGTCTATGGTGATACATGTGGTCCCCCAGGCCAGGAAAACAAGAGTAATCTGATGTGCATTTTACTACTGAGAATTAAATTTGTCTGTCTATATTGTTTCGTTTTACCTTTGAAGTTTAATTTGGAAAATGCATTGTGGGGGATGGGAGTGGTAATGTGATGCTGTGTGGGCAGGAAAATTATCAGATTACAGAGGTTAATTATTGGATCTAACAACCTTGATCTGTCACCCCTAAAATTTTTGGAAGTATTTCAACCAATTTTCCAGGGATACATATAGAATGCACGATGGCTTGCTAGGACAGGTCATATTGGTCAAATGGCATATTGGAGTGTGGTGATCCCGTGTAGTCACACCTTTTCCACCGTTTTGCATGCACAATGAAATGGAGAGGAGGGTCGTCAGTTTAGCTGATCTTTACTGAGGAGCCTGTCTAGCAATCAGGTAAACTACCCCTAATTCTGTCTCTTCCGCACTCTGCTGTAATAATTATTCGCTATTTTGCCATTGAAAGCTGTAGTCATGTAGCGTCTTTGTCGCAGGCGCTGGTGTTCCCGCTATGATTCCATGCATCGGCCGTATGCAGACAAGCTGATATCGAGGGAATAATAGGCAGCCCTGTAGCAGTGTCTCTTGCTGAAGGTGCTGACATTCCTGCAGTAAATTCACACGGTCGTACATATGTACGTCTGCAGAAAATTCCAAGAGAAAATTGTACGAAAACTCACCAATTAACCTTGAAATTTGCTACGGATATAAAATTATGTATAATATTACATAGAAAGGTACAGTAAATGTACACAGACCATGAAGCAAGTGCACACAGATTACTTAACCTTGCTTTCAGC
Source organism: Halisarca cf. caerulea (assembly GCA_963170055.1). Taxonomy (NCBI): domain Eukaryota; kingdom Metazoa; phylum Porifera; class Demospongiae; order Chondrillida; family Halisarcidae; genus Halisarca; species Halisarca cf. caerulea. Next base: position 2,125,583 of record CAUJGJ010000434.1, read on the forward strand.
TCGACAATTGCTTAATTTTTTTGCAAATTTTGCAAATGAGCCTGCATTCAATATTGTGAAAATTCCATTCGTACAGTTGTACATGTATTGCTGAAATACAGTCAAACCTCGTCAGTGAGTACACCTGGGGACCCTCCAAATTGCTACTCACTATCAGTAGTACTTGCTAAGCATATAGATTAGTATCATGGGTTATAAGCTGGGGTATCATATCCTTGTACTTCCTAGCCAGGTAACAGTGTTCTTACTAACAAGGTTCTACTTTAGTCAATGATCTTAGCGGAAATCAAGGAAAAAAGGTTCTACTTTATGTGTTTACTATCATGTATTCTGTGCAATACATATACCGTATAGGCTCTAACTTTCAAATCGAGAGTGTGTATTTCACGAATCAAGACCTTGGCTGTAGTTCATGATTTTATTCTCGCGAATGGACCAGTCCCTACAACAATATTATTATATTTGACAAATAAACTATGCATGAATTTAACCAAATATTTGCAATCGAATTTTCACGATTTTGAATGCAGTCTCATTTGCAAAATTTGCAAAAATATACTCTCCCTGAAAATTAGCACCTATACTGTTTTGATCATCATCCAAGCATCCCTGCATGGCTAATGAGAGTGCAGGTCTTGATAGGCATAGAGCTAGATGGATTTGGTGGACTAGGATACCCTGTTCCTTTTCCTACAACCCGTATAGCCTGTACTATGATCTATTGGATGTAGGAATTTGCATATTATGCTGCATATATGCACTGCATCCATGCACCCAGCCTACGTCTCTTTAGTCCTATGCCTGTCTGGACCTGCACCCAGCCTACGTCTCTTTAGTCCTATGCCTGTCTGGACCTGTACCCAGTCTTCGTCTGTCTAGTCCTATGTTTGTCTGGACCTGCACCCAGTCTATGTCTGTCTAGTCCTATGTTTGTCTGGACCTGCACCCAGTCTTCGTCTGTCTAGTCCTATGTTTGTCTGGACCTGCACCCAGTCTTCGTCTGTCTAGTCCTATGTTTGTCTGGACCTGCACCCAGTCTTCGTCTGTCTAGTCCTATGCCTGTCTGGACCTGCACCCAGCCTACGTCTCTTTAGTCCTATGCCTGTCTGGACCTGTACCCAGTCTTCGTCTGTCTAGTCCTATGTTTGTCTGGACCTGCACCCAGTCTATGTCTGTCTAGTCCTATGTTTGTCTGGACCTGCACCCAGTCTTCGTCTGTCTAGTCCTATGTTTGTCTGGACCTGCACCCAGTCTTCGTCTGTCTAGTCCTATGTTTGTCTGGACCTGCACCCAGTCTTCGTCTGTCTAGTCCTATGCCTGTCTGGACCTGCACCCAGCCTACGTCTCTTTAGTCCTATGCCTGTCTGGACCTGTACCCAGTCTTCGTCTGTCTAGTCCTATGTTTGTCTGGACCTGCACCCAGTCTATGTCTGTCTAGTCCTATGTTTGTCTGGACCTGCACCCAGTCTTCGTCTGTCTAGTCCTATGTTTGTCTGGACCTGCACCCAGTCTTCGTCTGTCTAGTCCTATGTTTGTCTGGACCTGCACCCAGTCTTCATCTGTCTAGTCCTATGCTTGTCTGGACCTGCACCCAGTCTTCGTCTGTCTAGTCCTATGTTTGTCTGGACCTGCACCCAGTCTTCGTCTGTCTAGTCCTATGCCTGTCTGGACCTGCACCCAGTCTTCGTCTGTCTAGTCCTATGTTTGTCTGGACCTGCACCCAGTCTTTGTCTGTCTAGTCCTATGCCTGTCTGGACCTGCACCCAGTCTTCGTCTGTCTAGTCCTATGTTTGTCTGGACCTGCACCCAGTCTTTGTCTAGTCCTATGCTTGTCTGGACCTGCACCCAGTCTTCGTCTGTCTAGTCCTATGCTTGTCTGGACCTGCACCCAGTCTTCGTCTGTCTAGTCCTATGCTTGTCTGGACCTGCACCCAGTCTTCATCTGTCTAGTCCTATGTTTGTCTGGACCTGCACCCAGTCTTCGTCTGTCTAGTCCTATGCCTGTCTGGACCTGCACCCAGTCTTCGTCTGTCTAGTCCTATGCTTGTCTGGACTTGCACCCAGTCTTCGTCTGTCTAGTCCTTTGCCTGTCTGGACCTGCACCCAGTCTTTGTCTAGTCCTTTGCTTGTCTGGACTTGCACCCTAACCTTAACCCCTAGTAACCCCTAGTGGGTGAAATGTACAATTGAATAATTGTTTGATAAGAATTGTGACATACACTATCTGTCCAAAGATAAAACACATCCAAAACCTTATGGATAATTAGTTGTTTTGTTTTACAGGAAAATTGATGAGATTTTACTGTACAAATATATTATGTAGTATTTAAACATTATGTGTGGATCATTATAATAATAATGGCAATAATAATAATTTTATTTTTTATTTTTTAACTGGGTGGGCCATTAGCCTCAGGTTGCTTATGGTCCCCAGTATCCCACACACTCTCCCACTCGCCCACACACTCACCCATGTACACACAATCAAAATGAATCAAATTGTTTGTTTAGTGGCTATCATCTATACGTACGTGCATGTTCCACTTTACATACGTACTGTCTTGTTTTACAGTTTGCTTGTGTTTTGTATAGATGGTACTCAGCAGATATGGAGTAGGCACATCGCTGGTGTTGACATTGTGTTGAAGGAGATGAAGAGGTTGAAACATATGCTGGGCGATTCCTTCGATTTGGTTGCTTTCCTGAAGTCGCTTAGGATCGATCGACTCTGCTCGGGTTCGGTTGGTACCGATCTTGTGACTTACATTATTCGGAGAGCTAGGCTCGAGTATCTGTACCGATCGGCTTCTGTCTCCAGCGACCATTTTTCAGAAACCATTTGCTCATTCCTAAGACCAGATTGGATAGGAGCAGATTTAATTGAAGAGATTCGAAATCAATGTAAGTTGTGTGTGTGTGTGTGTGTGTGTGTGTGTGTATGTGTGTGTGTGTGTGTGTGTGTTGTGGTATGTGATGTGTGTGTGTGTGTGTGTGTGTGTGTGTGTGTGTGTGTGTGTGTGTGTGTGTGTGTGTGTGTGTGTTGTGGTGTGTGATGTGTGTGTGTGTGTGTGTGTGTGTGTGTATGTGTGTGTGTGTTGTGGTGTGGTGTGTGTGTGTGTGTGTGTGTGTGTGTGTGTGTGTGTGTGTGTGTGTGTGTACATAAGTGTCTTCAATGCCTGCATACACTGTTCATGTCTATTGTGTTTATTGTGTGCGTATAATATTATGTTAGCCTTTTTATGGATTTTGTGTACATACATGTGTGTAGTTGAAAGGAGCAGACGTGAAGGATGGAATGCATTCAAACGGTCTCCAAGCTGCGTGGATACCGTCAACTTGAACAGCTTAGCTGAAAGACTGGGGTGTGTGACGCATTTCACAGATATTCCAGGGACAAATGAATTTGACGGCATTTTGACAGAGCTGCGCGTATGTGTTCGAGAACTGTGCGTGGTTCCTCTCACAAAGCTACACCTGGTTCATGCACTGTTTGCGGCAGAAGCGAACGTTGCGGGCATTCAGGACATCATTTTTTCAGGTAAAGTTGTGTGTGTGTGTGTGTGTGTGTGTGTGTGTGTGTGTGTGTGTGTGACAACTGAATTCTTTACATGAAACTGGACACAATCAAACCATATGTACGTACCTAACATGAAGAATCTTTGAACATGAAGTACTAGATAGCCAAGTCCAAGTCCACGTCCAAGCATATCATGTATAGTATACTTGCTGTGGTCCCAATGCTGTCCTTATTATAGAGGTTTCACTGTACAGACAGCTTAGAGTGGTCCCAGTGGTGTCCTTATTATAGATGTAACAGCTGCTGTTTGTGTTGGATATTTTTCAGATGAACTTTCAGCATAGTCCCTTGAGTTTCATGCTAAAATGGTTCATCTTTACGTAGCTGTGGGATATATTGCATGTATAATTATATGTATGCGTAGATAAATGCTTCTTGGGATGTTTACATACAGTTGTCTACTGTGCTAGTCGTCTACTGTGCTAGTCGCCTACTGTGGGGATGCATATTAATTCATGATGCAATGATACCTCAATAATCCGACATTTTCTCTAATCCGACCACATTGCAAGGTACAGCCACCTTATTAAAGTATGCCAATTGTCATTCTGTAATCCAGCAACCTCAGTCTGTAATCTGACACTTTTTCAAGTCCCATTGAGTGTCAGATTAGAGAGGTTTCATTGTAAACATTACTCCGTAATCTGACAACCTCCGTAATCTGACAGCCTCTGTAATCTGACAGCCTCTGTAATCTGACAGCCTCTGTAATCTGACACCATTTGGCTCCACAGAAAGTGTCGGATTATAGAGTTTCCACTGTACAAATTTGTATTTGTTACACATGTTACTAGCTACACACGTACCGTTTAGCCACTAATTTTCTCGGGACGTATATTTCACAAATGGAAGAACTTGGCTATATAATTGGTAAATTTAGTTTAACAAATGGACCAGTGCCTACTGTACATCAAACAATGGACTATGTTTCAAGCCTAATACAGTGAAACCTCTCTAATCCGAATGTGGTGTCTAAAGAGAATTGATTTTGTAATTGTCATAGTAACTATTGTCATAGAAACAAGTGTCTTAGCAACTGTCATGTTTTCATGTTTCAATGACTCAATGCATGTCTCTGTCAAGTATAAATGTGTTGCTGTAGAATTGCTGTTCAGCTTGTTTTGGTGTAATAATTGAATAACTTGAACGTGAACTGTTATAGACCCTCAGACACAACACCGACACCTCTCTAAACCGACAACCTCTCAAACTGACACCAAATATTTGCACACACATGCACCATTTCAATACAAAATCACCTCTCTAATCCAACAACCTGCTAATCTGACTTAATTTTCAGGTCCTTGAGAGCGTTGGATTAGAGAGGTTTCACTGTATTCGCTAAAATATATAAAGTCCTGTGGGAATTAGCGCCTATACAGTATGTGTACAATGAATGTAGACAAACTTAAGCCGCTAAAACTTTGTGTGTGTGACTTCCAAGCTCCCCTAATGGTGTTCTATTACTACGAATATTCTGTCTCCTATCATAATAATATTATTATTGACAGCCTATAATCACTATGAATATAATCATTGACCATAAAACTAGTTCTCTCTAGTTGAAATGTACATGCATATTTTAGTGAATTGTGGAAGCCATTTTGAAATATGGCCGGTTGATTGCCATGTAAATACAGTTGAACCTCACTATAATGAACCTGGCTACAATGAACTCCCTGATATAACAAACATAGACCTTAGAAAGTACACCTATTTACTCTATGAAAATGAACCCTGATATAGTGAACCTTTTCAGTGGTCCCGAGGGAGTTCGTTATACTGAGGTTTGACTGTAATTGTACTAAGAGCCACATTGAGGTGGTGGGTCAGTCCTGCCCACATAATTTTTGCAAAGTTTGAGCTGTCATATAAATGTTTCTGAACGGTATTTGTGTCACTTCTATTATTTGTCTTATGAAGGGAATTACAAAATGTGTAAGCCAAAGAATGAACAATAAAGTGTTTGCTGAAGCAGAAACGAAGCGCTTTCCATTTGCCATATTTTATATAATTGCCATATGGAATTTGGCAATTTCCTTGGTTTAACTGTAAGTTGACTATTTTCATTGTTTCGGCATATAAAATCACCATTTTGGGAGTCGTGGTACAGTGGAAGAACAAAATTTCCGGTAATCCATACGCATGATCATTCACCGAAATGAGATGAACGTTCAGTCTAATTTTGATGACTGTGCTGGGCTTTATGCCGAAATAAACATCAAAAATGGTATCTTATATAATTATATGTACAAGCAAGTGTGCTATAATTATATTCATGGCACGATAATGGTATTCATGGATTGCTGAAAATGGCCATTAACAGGCCACCTTGCCTTTGAGTACAGTGAATAGCACAATAGTGCCTAAATTCCCAGATGAGTATTTGAAGAGTATTCACATGCCATTTCTGAAGACTTTCAGATGATCAGGGAAGGTGCACTATTCAGAAATTCAAGCATTTTGATTATACCAATGGTTTCCCGTCGATACAGAAACGCTATACTACTACGTAATCCGGCTATGATTTGTAATATGGTTTCTTTAGTATTGTTGCCGTTTGGATTTTTCAGCTCGTTTTGTGAGATATCTCAGTTAAAGAGGCTCCTAAGAGGGAAATCATTGTAAATGAATAATGATATGGACAACATTTCAATGTATACCTCATTCAATTGTGACATGTACATAATGTCAGCTTTTCGTTTTATAATTTAACTACAGTATTTCTGCCAAAAACCATTCCGGCCATTGCTGGACTGGTTTGAGTGGGTATCTCACCCCTGCATCTGAGCAGCCAGCATGAAGAGGCCGCCCAATACCCATTGGTGTTAGGATATGTGAGGGTACACTGCATAGTGATGTTATCAGTTACAATGTGGTATATGCATTATTCAGTTTCAAATGATAGGAAAGTAGTCATGCAAACATTGTGGCCACCTGGTAATTTATGGTTGTATGTGTGGGTTTTCTGGTTCACTTTGTGGTTCACCAGAGTTAATTTCAATGTCATATTATACCTTCAAGGTGTGTGTAGGTAGGGCCAGAATCACCCCTGTGGTGACATTGAGGGTAGGGGGTAGGGGGTTAGTACAATGATGGGGAGGACCACTAGCAAGTAAGGGTGTCTATTGTTTATGGATCAATTACCACTGTATAAACATAAGTAGAATCTCATTAAAACGAATCCCAGGGGACATCCAAAATTCTTCGTTATATCAGAAATTCACTATAACCAGTTACATTTTTATAGTAGAAAATTCACTGGGTCAGAATTTGTTCACTATATTCGGAAGTTCACCTTAAGGTGGCAGGTCAGTTCCACCCATGCACAAAACAGAAGAATTACGACAAATAACGTATGCTACATTGACTCTAAGCATACATCAGAACATAGACTCAGGGGGCTACTATTATAATAAATCCGCCAAGAAGTAAAACAACTTTTTGACTTTTTGTATGAGGGCAAAGCGTCAGTATCTATTGAAACCCAACTAAAACCTTTAACTAAGACTTATTTTAAATCCTATATACGTAGCTATTGTGTTAAGAAATGCTACGTATTCTGTAAAGTACGTAAGTAGGACAAAGACTAAAAGCTTTTTTGGACCACATCTCTTACTCAAGTGAGGCTCTTGACTCAAAGATATTCTTCTAATTTTGCAACATACAATGAAAGTATGGGCTATGGACTATTGGATGGTCAAGAGATGTTTTGAATGATTAACCTTTTAAGGACCAAAGACCAGTTAACTGGCGCTGTTGTACCGTACCCCTTAAGTACCGCGGGGATCGAACATTGCGCAATCGCTACAAATTTTATATCAAAAGATAAAGCAAGAAGCACTTAATAAATGGTGTACTTTTCAACTTGATACATAGTAGTTGAAACAGTACTATAGCCACTCAAAAGTACAGAAAAACGTAGCTGAATCACTATAAACGCAGTTATACAAACTAGTTTACAGAGTTATGCAAACAATAAAGATGGCCGTCCCCAAGGCGAATTGCTTCAAGTATCAATTTTTGGTCAGATATGTCTCTGTGTGGTTTCATTTGAATCGCCCTACTTGCCTGAGTGGTTCTGGTGATCCTGAGGAATAGTTCAGCCAACAACAGAAGGTCCTTAGTCAAATTTGTTACGCGCAAAACTGCAAAAATATCCTGCATTCCAATTCATCGAAGCCGTTCAACACCGAATAGAACGAAACTAAAGATTTGTCCCAGGTTTCAGCTTGTGGAGATGTACCTCTCATTAAGTACGTTTACTGACAGATTGCAATGCAGATAATTGCGCTTTTGAGGTTGTTTTTGGGCTAATATTGCATTCGCAGTTTACCCATTACTCCACATTATCAACTCCAGTGAACTATAGCAAACTTTCTTTTGCTTGCATGTGTTTTTCTAATTATTCTTATGTACTTTAGCAAGTTGTAATGATGGACTACTGTGTTTACGGGTACGATGTACGAAGAATTCGTGAATTTATTAAGTGCGAACACTGCGCATGATGAAATCTGCATTCTGTGAGCTCACAGTGGATCGCTCAGTATTCTGGTAGTGCAACAGGCCTTTAGAGATATCGAATCTGGAGAATAGAAACATTTAAAAGATTAGATAAAGACATTTTGCCGAAATAAAGACATGACAAAGTTCGCGCCAGTTAACTGGTCTTTGGTCCTTAACGGGCTAGCGGTGACGAAAAAACGCAGTCCGTAAAAGGTTAAAGCATCCAGAAAAGCAAGTGATGTAAAGAAAACATATATACTACAGTCGAACCTCGTTAATATGAAACAGCTTAACATGAAATATCTTTTAACATGAAATGCTAGCCAAGTCCAAGAGCAGATACAAGCGTAACATGTAGTACTGTTACATGAAATACTGTTAAGATGAATTTTCAGCACGGTCCCCTGAGTTTCATGTTAATGAGGTTTGACTGTATAAAGTATGTTTGATACCCACAACCACATATTGATATTCATTGCTCCATAATGATATTCACGTTTTAGTGTAAATGGCATGAGCATCCTCATCAAATACATTGTTTTTTCTACTTCTGCTTTGTGTCAGGTGATGTGCATCACTGTGTGTTGAATAAATTTGTGTTCACTATTGATGCAACCCAACAATTTTGATGTGACGCGAAGCCTTGCATCATATTGTGAACCACACTTCACCCACCACCTTAATTAAACGTGGACCGCAAGTACATAAACTATCGCGCGTATGATCTTACGCGATCTGTTCACGATTAACGCGTTTCTCGAGTTCGCCCAGCTTCAACTGGTATAAAAGGGGCGTGAGGAGCATTGCAAATGGCCGTCTTTCTTTGCGATTTGAAAAAGCGCGCCTAAAGGGTGAGCAATAAACCCAAGGTTTAGGGACGGACAATCACTCGCAAACACTTGCATCCACCCGAATTTCGATCTAATGACACTAAGCGCACTGAATTTGCTGTTTTCGTCCGTATCGCCGTCAAAATCGATTTTTAGAGGTTTTTCGGCGCGAAGAATGGCAAGGAGAGTACGAGGACCAAATGAAAGTGACCAGCCGTCACATAGAAGACGAAGAGTTGATGTTGTGCACGTGTTAGGAGGAAGTTCTACTTCGCAGGAAGTATGTGTATACTGTTTCTGCGATCCGTGCGTGGGAAACCAGGCCTTCCTCCCAGATTTCATTAGAGGATCAGCCTCTCCAGATCTAAGCAATGTTGCTAGAAGATTCCGCCTATATAGGAAGGTCTGGTCCTATCTCAGGCGACTTGGGTTGTGGGATTTTCAACCCTACAAGGCGAGAAAGGGGAGGGCAGGACATGGCAATGCAGCAAGGGACATCATACCTTGGTGCATAAAACAAGTATGTCTACAATAGTACAAGTGAACAAACTGCAGTGTGCACAGACGATCACGTTTGACATATTCACAAATGCATGCGTGTATTACAGGAAATACACACACACACACACACACACACACACACACACACACACACATACACATGCGCACACGCACACGAGTGACGCATTCACAAATGCATACAATCATCATGTATTACAGGAAATACACACACACACACACACACACACACACACACACACACACACACACACACACACACACACACACACACACACACACACACACACACACACACACACACACACACACACACACACACACACACACACACACACATACATACATACACACACACACACACACACACACATACATACACACACACACACACACACACACACACACGCACACACACACACACACAAACATGCATGCATGCATGCACACACATGCAATCATGTGCACAAGTTTGCACTGTTTTGCTCACACAGGAGATTCGGCAAAGATTCCCAAATCCCCCAGCCCTTCCATACACCGACCACAAATGGAGCCCTGATGTGTAGCAAAATTAAACTACATGTCTATACATTTACGTAATCATAGCAGTACATCACTAAACAGATGCATGCATGCCCACCTCTATGTAGCATAGTATTAAATTACTTACATTTAATCGTGTTGAATTTGAATACCACAGAGATATAAGACTCCATTCATGATTCGGAATCTCTTGAATCCTACACATACATGTGAATATAATACATGCAGAGTCAAAATAGTGCACGTGATGTTGGCACGATGTTTGTGCAAAATTAAGCTTACACCAAGGTCATCATCCTCGTCATGTACAAGAGGGTTCGGATGGAAAATTTCCACCAGTGGGTCATCTTCTCCCACATCACTAATTTAGTAAAGATATCAAAGAATTCTAAATGATCAATCAGTACTAATTGAGTTGTTTCTGCATATAAAATAAGATGACACAGCTTACCTTTGATGAATATCATCATCAATTGCCAGTCTACCTTCTGCCAATCCATTCATAAGATGGACCCACCTCCACCACACCTTCCAGCGAAAGTTGTCGGTCTTGGCCTTTCTGCATTTGAAGGGCAACCTGTGATTTGGCCTTCTGCCATCCACAATAAGCTTCTCGCTTGTCACCTCCCTGTCCACGTTTTCATTCTGAATATAGATGGAGCATATATACGTATGCACGTATGCATGTACAGCAAGTATGAATATGTTAGACACATGTATATTTTGCCTCTATAGTCCCTAAAAATGATCTATAGGGGACTTCCCCCAGCCCAGTTCCTACGCCTTTGACTAGACTAAGTACATGTACTTACCCAATCCATAACAGCTATGTCCATCCTCATCTGGTATGTCAGATCTCCAAAGTGAATCCTTTTCGGCAAATATGTCAACAGGGCATGATTAAAGGACTCTATCCAAAAGGTATCCTGGCACTGCAATATTAATCATGCAAGAAGAGAGGCAATCCCATGCATAGCTACTGCCTACATAGGTACATCATTGCATGGAAATTACTAATACTCACCCGAGCATAGCTGTCTGCATGTCTATAAATTGGTAAAGATTTGATCTTTGCCAAAAAGGCATCCACTGTGGCCTTGTCTGTGATCACCTCTTTGTCAGGGGTATGGTTGGGACGCCGGCATAGAGAGGTGTAGTGGCAACCAGTATGCTTATCCTGTATTGGGTGACACATACTTTTCTTTCAAATGAGCAAAATTAAATTATTGAATTTAGAAGAATGACATTGAGTCCATATATGGCTACTTGCAAACCTGGTAATGCTCCACAATATTCAGTAGCAGCTCTTTTAGCTTCTCACCAGATCCCCCGCAATTGGCCATAGCCCAGTACGCATGGCGTTTAGTGCTGGCTCCTGTGATAAATTCATCATATTATGCCTGACTTAGTTTTTTTATTTTGATGGATCCTTGTTTGAAGCTTACTTTTGTCACTAAGCTGGGAAAACCATTTTTTCTCCATGTCCTTTTTGGGTCCTGCCGTGATATTCTTCATGGCATTTGATACTCCTTTTGTCCCTACAGATATTGTATGAGGATTTACATGAAACATTGCATGACCATGTATAAACAGGACAATTATATATAGCTCACCATGCCAGGTATCGAAACTGTTGACATACCCTGCTTCCACAAGCCTCTTAGTGAGCGGCAAGTTCATGTCATGTGCCACCTCTGCCACTACCAATCCTGGTACATGTGTATAGATGATAGTGCAAGTGCACCAATGCATAGGAATGCACAATTTGCACTCACCTCGTTCTTTGACAGATTCCAATACCATCATTGTGGCATCTACCTCACGAGTCTGAGCTACTCGGTGTGTCTCTCTAGAGAGGGTTTGAATGCCAGCAACCTTATGTGTAGCACCCAAAATACAGGGTACTGTCGTGTGGTATGCATTTGCTGTGGAGTCATGACGGGCATCACAAATCACCCACTACAGAGATTTAGGATGGTTGATAACATTTCATTGATTATGGGAACTTCAAATTTCATTGTTGACCTACTTCACGATCACTGTTCTCACTCTTGCATTCACTAATGGCTGCACACATTGACTCCACTGCTTCCTCGTGAATTGTGTCCATGTATTTCCTGGTGCGGTACACTTCATGTAGGGGAAGTATTACATTATAAGATTATAATACTGTATGACATTGCAGTACATAATTATTACATAGACAGACAAAATTTAATGTGACGTACTTCCTGCAATGTAGTGATCATTGACACACCCAATTTTGGCAGCTTTGCTCATGCTTTTGTACTGCTGAGGCAGCACACCACTAGTGGTGAAAGCATGTACCATTCTGTATATTGAAACAAATTACAAAATGAAACATACATGCAATGCGTTTCTAGATGAGTCATTCAGAATTAATATGAAATTTTCTCAAAGGTATACTGACAAACCAACCTTGCATTGACATTGTATCTATCTCCTATGATGGAGGAACTCAACCATCGTCATTGGTGATTGCATCCAGTGCTTGCGCACACAATGTCTGCGCACACAACATGCCCCTTCATTGTAGTCTGTCCAATTATCCAGGCTGCATTGTGGCACTTGTGACACTTTGTGTAGGCCTCCTGAAACAACAGCCTTAGTTGCTGTTCTTCACACACATGAAGTTGATCACATGCATCTGGCCTTTCAACCATCATCTGCTTCACCTCGCTATTACTGGCTCCCGGGCATTCGACAGCACCATTATGGAATTCGTAAAACTCCAGTAGCTCAACCAGAACATCTCTTGTACTTGCACTTGCACCCTTTCCTGGAATTTTGATCCTAATAGCGTCCAACCTACTGGATATGCCTAACATATCTCTGTCGTCGTGACAGTAGCACGATATTCTTGGACGCTTCGCAGGTATTCTCGCCATTCAGCACAATCAGGAGTTTCATTCGAAACAGAAAGCCCCTGACTGCAGTTCTACATTATATAGTGCGGCACGAACGAAATTCCTAGATATGCACACGTTGCTGGCGTCGATCGATCCAACTCGATAACAACCGTGGAGAGGTTAGAATATCAAAGCTCGGAATGTCGGGAAGAAATTAACGTGGTAGGTGTAGATTGAAGACTTTAAAATGCATTTCTTCTTCGAGCGGCGAAGCACCAGAAGCGTCGCTTTCGTCTTGAATTTATATTAGTAAGTACATAAGTGCAGCAATGTTATATTTGTATGTAGCAATAAGCATTAATATTAGTTTTACAATGGATTATTGGACGTAGTGTTATTTCCAGTATATCTCAAGGCCGCCATTTTTTTACAAACGCGTTTTGGAGAGGAGCAACGCCCCTTTTATACTCGCGGTCCACGTTTAAAGCTGGAGTGTTTTTTATGATGAATCAATACATAATTAGAAACATATAACCGAGCCTGATACAGACAGTAATGAGTTTGCATGTGCATTGAGTTTCATGTAGTGTGTTCTTTATAGGGGTTTCTACTGAATCACCCTCTGCGTGCTGTTTTAAGTATTATATTGCATTTGAAATTGAGGGCATTAGTATAATTTTCAAATTATGTCCTACACTCGTTCTTCATTTTCAGTGAGGTTAAAACTGGCTGAATGACAGCTACAGTACGTATATGCAGTGTGGGTGGATTGCATATTATGTGATGTTTGGGCCACCAGAAGGCGGCCCTATATTTTTTTTACTTTCACCGGAAGTGTCCGGAACGTCCGTAACGATATATATATGTCAACAACATGGCAGACGCTAAGGTGGTACCCAATTCTTGGCTATAATTTGACAACATTTTGTGTTTGCTCCTCATTTCATCAGCGAAGAGTCGTTCGAAGTGTTAGTTTCGTGAATAACGATAATTTCCAAGCGATTCGAGTTTCCAGGGCCATAGGCGGCCCACGAGTTTTTTAAACTCGAATTGCTTGTTTTTAACTTTCTGGTCATGTGGCATAACTGTGTACATGGTGAGTGATAGGTTATTTGGTGTGATGGGTTGGGGTTAGTCTTGCTAGCCCAGACGCATGCATATTTCATCTCCTTTTCAGTAACCATGATGTCACTGTTCTTACCATAATTATACTGTATTGACAGTACATGAGAATAGACTGTGGGTTCAATGTAGTGTAACGTGGACACTGCAAAATGTATGTAGAAAGACAACCTCCCTACAAAGGACACACTTGTCCACAAGTATATCCTTCCTACAGTTCCAATACATGCATTGTGAACCTCCCAAAGAGGACAACCTCCTTACAAAGGACACAACTTGTCCACAAGTATATCCTTCCTACAGTATACATGCATTGTGAACCTCCCAAAGAGGACAACCTCCTTACAGAGGACTAACGAGGCTACCGAGTAGTGTCCTTTATTCGGAGACCCACTCTTTAGCAACATTATGTATTGTCCAAAGTTCTTGTAGTACCAGTGTCTCCAAAATATCGTGTTTCAATGGAAATGTGGAATATTCAGGTAAGAATTGAAAAACATCCCCAATTAGACTATATTATGGTGTTAGACGTTTTTCGCTACCTAGGAAATGAGGATTTGGTGGTGTTCAGATTAGCAATCTGTGGATAAACAGTCATGAACTGTGTTGATATTGCAGACAGCAAATGTACCACAGTCATGAACTGTGTTGATATTGCAGACAGCAAACGTACCACAGTCATGAACTGTGTTGATATTGCAGACAGCAAACGTACCACAGTCATGAACTGTGTTGATATTGCAGACAGCAAACGTACCACAGTCATGAACTGTGTTGATATTGCAGTCAGCAAACGTACCACAGTCATGCACTGTTCACATGGTACTAGCACAAATAGTACGTACGTATATACCGTAGAGCGGGAAATTTCCGCGGCATAAATTTTCGCGAATCAGAGTAAAATGTAAATTTCGCGAGTTTTATTTTCGCGATGTGAAGATTGTTATTTGCGTTTTTTTACGTTTCCAAGTCATTTGCGTCTATTTCTAGACTGTTTCAAGTTCGGAGCGTGCTTTCGCTGAGCTTAACGCTCCATTCCTTGGAGAATCTTGTTATAGCACGCTGTTCTCCTAACTTTAGTGCGCATCTAGCGAAATTTTTGCAGTTAAAGTTTCGCGAATCTGTACAATTCGCGAATATAGCGAAATTATTACCTCGCGAAAATTTCCCGCTCTACGGTATAGCCATACATTACTCACATGGGCCACTTATCTATGATGTAATACCACTCTCCCAGGGCAGTATGGTGCACTTCCAGTCGTGATTAATGGAGTGATGTGAAACATGATGAGCCTACCTTTGCAAAGGTAGGGTTCAACCCCTCATCTCCCTTTAAAGTCATTCTTTTACCATACCTGGAGGACTGCAGCAGAATTGATTCCTATATACGGCTATAGTGTAGCGGGGTCACAAGGGCCTCAGATACCATGTACAGTACCTGATAAAACCTGAAAGCATTTCTTTCCTCTTGCAAACATATACCCAAAGACCCTGAAACTTGTATTATGGAGTACGGTAGTACTCCATATGTAGGATTGACACTGAAAAAAACATGGCCGCCATACATTAGCGCAAATTTTGTTTTCGTTTTCACATATGTACTGTATAATGTGCTTCACATGCGGGATGTAGGAATTTGCACAGTGTGCACTCAGTCCAACTAAACTCTGTCTAGCCCTATACCCGTCTAGCCTCATGTATGTGTAGCCCTATGGTCGTCTAGCTCTATGCCTGTGTTGCCCTTTGGCCATCTAGCCCTGTACTGGTTTTACAACTCATCCTTGTTCCAAGTACTTTTGGAGAATCGTTTTTTGATAATGCCTTTCTGCACAATCCTGTGTCAATCCTACATCCTTTTGCCATTTTATATGGTTTTTATACACCCTTAATATTATTGTAGTGCTTCTACACATACCATGCACATACTGTCTAGTATACCAATCAATGGGGCTTGGAAAGTGCATGTCGGATTAGAAGGTTGTCTGATTGCAGAGTAACTTTGCATAGCTGGAAATGTACTAACCACGATAATCGGAAACAAAACATCATGCACTGTTTTGCCAATGTGATATAAGTATCAGTACATCTCTATGTACCCTAGCTTTAGTTTGAATGAGCTGTGTGTGTATGTATATACCACTTTTATGTGCTTATGGTGAAGGGGGAGAGGTAAGGGGGCAGCTCCTCTCATATTGGTACACATGAGGTATTTCACAGTATGTATAATTTAGCATAGTCAGCACATGACCTAGTCCCGCTGGCTAAAAAGCAGGGTGTAAACTGCTGAGTCAGCATATTCAATCTTATTCTTGGTTTACTGTTTGGTCTTACAATAGAGTCCGTTGAGTCCACATCCAGACTTTCTTGGCTGGTCTTAGAACAAGTGGCAGTGTATCTGTCTGAACAAGGGTTGGGGTCCAAGGTGTGTCATCTCCTCAAATCCATACTTTCGGAGAGGAAATGGGAGGACAGGACAGCTGGGAGCAATACAGCTTCTTCTTTTAGTGGGAACTCCTCGAGAAGTGTGCTGTACTGGTTGACTCTGTGGGTGACAGCAAGCATTGATTCATCCTCCCCCATCACTTGGACAGATGTGGAAGATCTCTTGAGAAATGCTGGAGTTATTGAAGATGACATAATACAGTTGATTGGATTAGGCAGACAAAATTTGCTAACCTCTGCTAATTCCAGCAGTCACATTTCTGCCAAACACTCAAAAGGTGAACACATCATCACTTTACTTCCTGTGTGTGTGTGTGTGTGTTTGTGTGTGTGTGTGTGTGTGTGTGTGTGTGTGTGTGTGTGTGTGTGTGTATGTGTGTGTGTATGCGTGTTTGTTTCAATGTACTTTAGTATTTGTAAGCTCACCAAATTCTTCCCAAATGTTTAACTTTTTAGTGTAGACTTTGGAATCTCTTCCATTAGAGATTAACTGTATCATTGCCAAGAGCTAAGAGTTACAAAAATTATGCATGTGTATGTGGCAATAATATTATAAGTCTGATATTTAAACACCCAGGTTACAGACTTCCAAAATGAGATAGTACTGCAGGTTGCTTGGCAATAGGCATGTCTAGGGAATGAGTTAGTTAGTGAGGTGTGCTTTTATTAGAGCAACTGTAAAAGAATAGCCGATTTGGAGAAGTATCTACCCTGCAATGCATCTTATTTGTGTGGAGGAAGTTTTTAAAGATTATCAATAGCATCCATTGATTTTGCGTTTACCTCAGGAAGATTCTTGAATGTTCGTCGTATCGCTAGACTTCCGACCTTTGACCGCAGGCACATGCACGAGGCGCTATATAAAATGGCTGTCGACTTGACAGTAGGTCACGATATTTTTACTAACTTGTGTACGAAAGGTCATTATTCTTCGGTACCTAAAGCTGTATTGGTTGGTAGCTTGCGGAAAGTGACCTCACAGGCGCATTAAAGGAGTCAGGGATGCGACAGAAGCATATTTCCAATGCTCAGTACGTAAGTGTATTGCGTCTTACCCGTCTTTTTGCTGTTCATTTGCCCAAGCTGTCTACACAGCGTGACGTTAGCGTGCGTAAAAGGCACTGGTTACGAGGTATAGTAGTGATAAACTTATCGTAGTAAGCGTACCTTACCAGTTTGCCTGTTTATTTTTGTTGGCCCACTTCCACTTTAAACTAGTGTCTGTACTACGTACGCACGTACGTATATTGAAGTCCATTCTGTTTTATGTACATATGCACGCACACACAACAGTGGAATAGGAACTGGGGAGTGGAGTGCTCCCCCATAAATCAGCAGTAGATGCACACACAACAATATATCAGGAGAGGGGTTGCCCCTAGTCTCGTACCCAGCCCCTTCCGCCGGCCGCCATTGGAAGGGGCTGGGTACGAGACTAGGTTGCCCCCTCCCCCACCACCACCCTCAATAAGATACCTAGCAGGATGGGCCAGATCCCCTTAAAAATTGGCCAATCCAAATGCAATGAGAAAAGGAAAAGATATTTTGGTACTTTTGACATTAATTTTAACTGAATTTATCGATAGTGTATTATTGTGTATGTTCATATTGTCTATGCATATTACCACTATTGGGACAAATAAGCGAAAAAGCGATAAACATTTACAACCATTATATATGGCAAGTTGTTTGAAATGTGGGTGTGTAATTTATTGGCGATGACAAAATTTAGTGGTTGCGTACAATTGTCGGAGGGTCCAAAGGTTATTTAGCATTTAATTGTCTATGCTAATCCATCAAAACCTGTACTATTATTTCGAAGAGAAACTGTACAAAGTAAGAATTAACAGATCATATCAATAGACATTACAAGCTGTACACATCGGCTAAACCGCTTTTGTTATGGTTAATATTGATTGAAAATCCTTTGAGCTACATGTACGTACGTAGATTGGTATTAAATGTTTATAAGTATAGGCATAAAAATTAGTCGGTTTATTACTTGTCGATTTTAAGAAGAATTCTGAATCCCGTTCTGTGCCGCCACCTTGTCAATTACGTTATGTGCTGTTTACCTGAAGGGCCCATTTTTGACAACCATATATTTAGCGATTTTGATCATGACCGCCAACTTGCCAAATTAATAACATTTCTAATATTTCAGGTTATACAATATACAGGCCCCTACACAAGAATCCCACAAGGGGGGTTCCATGAGCAAATTTGAGCTGCGATTTTCCGGCAAAATGAGGTTAATTTATTCTGGCTGTTTCATGTCATCAACAACAGTTTTAGGATGAGTTTGTTGTAGCACATTATTCCTCAGCATGTAACAATGGCCACAATTGTATAATGTTGCTAAATAGCAATGCAGCTGCATGTATTGGATGTGGTAGTATTTGCGTACAAACTTTCGTGGGATAAAATATTCGCTGATTTCACGGATTGGCAGCCATGCATAAATATTTTAAGTCTGCAAAAATTTAGGTAGGACGTTTGTGCAATGACAAAAATGGCCGTCAAAAGAACAGGAGTCGTTGAGAAACACTGCAGTGTCTTCGCTCATTAGGTTAATGCTTTTTGTCCAGAAACAGAGGAGTTTTATATCAATGAAAGATTAAAGGGGATTCCACGAAATTATAAACCATGAGAATTGTGAAAATTGGCCATCCACGAATGTTTGTATGCGTACGGTATCTCCAAGCAATCACATCATTAGGGGGTGATACAACATCATCCATAATCATGGCCCTTCGTCCCGACCTAAAATCCCCCTGCATACGGACTTGGTATATTAGTTGTAACCACATAATTTGCCCTCCTACCATGCACAGTGTCTTCCTACTCCACTGTACAGTTCTGTTTTATAAACTCATGCTCGAAATTCTGTCTTTCTGCAGACTTGTCATCTTCAAACAACCAACAGCATCCTCAAGATGACGGTGAACGTTCAAGAGGGTCCGATATTGAGTACGGCCTGGAATCCAGTGAATCATTACCACAACCACCCAATGTCAACTCTACAACTCCATCTCAGATTCAGACCAATAATGCATCTGTTGCTTCTTCTTCAAGAAGTTCACAGTTATTTCCATCTCCTTCTCATCAGCTGTGCAGTGACCAGGAAGAACGGGCCCTCTTGGCACGAGAGCTAGACCCCAGCAATCCCATATCCATACTTGTCCATGCAAAAGCAATCTATATGACGGGAGACCACACAAGAACTAGGGGAATACTCGATGTGCTCAGTCGTCATCTTCATGTCGATCGACCGATTGAAAGGGGTAGAAAGTTTGGATATGCAATAACACACTATCGCCAGAGAGACTTTGCAAATGCAGTGAAATACTTTAACGAACTGGAAAGGCTTGCGGTTGAACACAACTCACCGGGAGATGTAGCGCTTGCGTCCATATACAGAGGAGAGATTTATCTGTTACAGCATCACTACGACGAGGGCTACACCATGTTTCAAAAGGCAAAAACCACATACGATCAAAATCACGTGGCACACTTTTTTGGAATTGTCATCATCTCTAAGTCGGCCGTTGCCATCAAGGCTGGGGTCTGTCAGAAGAGTCTCGGGAATTTGAAGAGAGCGGAAGAGCTTTACGAGGATGCAATTGTGGTTTCAGTTAAAGCTAGACAAGAAGCAGTGCAGCTGCCGTCTTCTCATCCTTGGCAAAAGCGGGTGATGATGTCAACACTCAGAGACGAAATTGCTGCACACACCTACCGTGGCAATCACGCACACAACGTTGGGGAATCCATCACTGCGTTGAAGCATTACAAAATTGCTCTGGAGCGTCAGGAATCGGTGAATGTGGGTGACAATGGTAATATCTTAGGACAGGCAAACAGCAATGTTGGTGTCGCTCTGCTGGCTGTTGGGGAGGTACAGGAATCGCTGGTATATTTGAGAAAATCGTTTGATCTTGCCAAGAGATATGAAAGAGATGGTACAAAGATAGCCCAAGCTGCCAACAACCTTGGAAATGCTCTAATGTCAAACAAGAACTATGAAGAGGCTTTGTACTACTACGAAATTGCTCTCGGACATTCTGTGAACTGCAAAGACAGTGTGGGGCAGGCAAAGTACCTGGGAAGCATTGGGAATGTGATGTCGATTCAGGGGAAGGATTCTGAGGCCCTACGTTGTTACACGGAAGCTCTGACTCTCACAGACGATGAAGACTCTCGTATTTCAGTCCTTCAGAACCGAGCTGTAGTATACCTCAGTCTTGCAGTGAAGGTGACAGGGGGAGGGGAGTGGGACGAAATCCCGGGTGACGTAGAGGAGGTTCAGCCAGTGGAAGTACAGTCGGTTGAACTTCCAATCCCGGTAAGCCGTGCTCCAAACCCAGATGAAAGCGCAAGGCTTCATCTGGTGGCTCCCGAGGGATCTTACACCAAAATTCCCCTCGACGACGGTGAAGAGATTTTAGATTCGGAAAATTCTTCAGTGCAAATGTCTTCTTCGAATTTCAGTCAACCATCAAGACCCCCTTTATCGCATCAGAGTGCTGTACAAGGGGATGTACAGCAGTTAGACACACTTTCCCTCAGTCACAAGAAGTGCTACTTGCTCAAAGCTATGGTGGATTTGCAGGCTGCCCTGGACCTTATCGAGGAAAAATTCAGATATTTGAAAGAAAGGGGATCGGTTTCATTCTCTCTGCCTTTGTTTGAGACAAATTCCAGAGCATTTTACTACCTTCAGCGCGTTCTTGTTCTCCTGGGAAAGCCGCAGAAAGCTTTGAGAGTAGCTGAACAAAGCAGAGCAAGGATCCTTAGTGAAGTTCTTTGGAATAAGAGAAAGCAGTTTAACCCAGAGTTGAGGGAACTTGCTCGACCTGACAATCTTTCTCGCATATTTAAGATAGTCACAAAAGAATGCACACCTCTCATAGTGTTGAGCTACATCAAGCAGTCCTCTACAATGCTCGTTCATATCATCTTTCCCAGGGCTGATGAAGGAAGCGAAGATGTCTCTGGATACACAAATGTGGACGAGGAAAACGAAATTCCAGCTGGTCACTACCACTTTGAGAAGGTGATTCTTTCACAGGAGTACTTTCTAGACAAGGCTTACGGGATCTTCAATGCTACTGAAGGTAGGTCTGTCCCGAGTCCTATCGCTTTTGACCGTTATGTCATGAAGACGCTGATGGAGTATTTGAATCAAAATGAAGTTGCTCTGTTCACTCCCATTGACTTTCAGGATGACGAAACGCCATTGACTATACTTTTTGAAAGGTTTGCCCGACCAATTGTGGAGGTAATCGAACAGAAGTGCCCGAAAGCTCGAGAGTTTGTGGTTGTCGCGGATCAAGTGGCACACTTTCTGCCCTGGACACTTCTTCAAGACGAGACTACAAAGAAATTTCTCGGGGACCACTACAGGGTGAGGACTTATCCATCCATCTGGACCATGGGGGTGTCAAACTATATTGACCCAGAGGCAATTTTACTACCATCCGAAGAGAATTTTCTCGTCGTAGGCAATCCTTACATACCAAAATTCTTGCACAATGGATTTGAGATTGTCCTTGGAAGGCTACCACATTCAGAAGTAGAGGCGATTCAGGTTGCGAGCATTTTGGAAACAACACCACTAATACGTGAGATGGCGACAAAGTCAACAATGGTCTTTCGAATGCAATCAGCAAAGATTATTCATATTGCTACCCACTCCTCGCCAAGTCATGGATATCTTGCGTTTGCCTGTAATGTGCCTCAGGTGAACACGGTCAGGCCAGTAGAGGCCCGGGAGGCTCTTATTTTCATTGACGAGATTCGGCAAATGCACATTGGTGCCTCTCTGGTGGTACTGTCAGCTTGTGACTCTGCTCGTGGCAAGTTGGTCAATGAAGGAGTCGATTCTGTTGCAAATGCGTTTTTGGCTGCTGGTGCCTTGAGTGTTCTTGTTAGTCTGTTTCGCGTGCCGGACAAAAGTGCCTCCATCTTCATGTCGCTCTTCTACCGATTTCTGTCACACGACGGATTCAACACATCTGAAGCAATTCAGAAGAGCTCCATGTGTATTCGATGTATCAAGTCCCTATCTCAACACATACATTGGGGGTCTTTTCAGCTTATTGGAAGGAATATTCGGGTCACCTACGATGAGAGCTGTCAGTCTGCAAAAGTGTCAAAGTTTCTTGGAGGAGCCAGTGCGTTTCAGCGTCACAATCTGATGCAGGAAGTGGAAATGGCATTGTTTCGAGAGGACAGGAGTCAGCCTCGAGATGTAATGGTAAGTAAGAGTGTATTACAATAAACGTGTGTGTATCATAACATTCTCACAATGCCATGTTTGTTAGTTGTTACATGCAGACAATTTTCACTGTTATAGACAGTTTTCACCACTCTGACATACGCACTACATACAAGTATACATACACGTAACAACTTCTCAATATTTTGGAAAGTTTTTAATGGAAACCACTACCCAGGAAAGGGCGGCATCCAGCCACCTCGTGCCTCCCTAACGGACCTAATGGTTATGGAAGTTTTTTTTCCCCATAGTAGACCAACTAGGCTAGGCTAGGTTTGGTTGCCCTAGACTTCCATAACCATTAGGTCCGTTAGGGAGGCACGAGGTGGCTGGATGCTGCCCTTTCCTGGGTAGTGGTTTCCATTAAAAACTTTCCATACATTTGACCTACCTGTTAAAAAACAATTTCTCAATATTTTATCATTCTTTTTTTCCTGCAGTTGGTAAATGGCATGGCTGCACATGATCCTGCTGAAATCGTGCGTGACTTCATTTCGAAAAGGTGCGAGTTATATCGTGGGGGCGTATTCTGGTACAATTGTTCAACTGCGGAGCAGCTGAAGACTTCTGTTGCATTGGTAGGAGAAACCCTCACCCACCTCACATCCATTGAGCATCACCCTCCAGCACAGCCTAAGAAAGCAACAAAGAGACGAGAGAACGTATCACAGCGTGTCAACTTCGTTCCGCATCACAAACTTGTTGTGCTCGATCACCCTTTTGACTTGGAAACGTGTGTAGATGCAATCCCGGCTCTACGAGAAGAGGAGGTAGATATCATCGTCGTCAGCCATCTTGACTGCAACAGGGACAAACTCCTCACAAAATTTTTTGACAGTCAGCTCATTCGTGGTTGTACCGAATTGGAAGTGTCACACCTCGACACATACAGCAGCCTCCAGCGCATGGCTTACCATCTACTGCGAACTCACCACTTCTCTCCCTGCGAAGAGGACTACGAGGCCTTTGAAACCATCACTGCTATGTGCTATGGTTGTGCTTCTCTTGTGAAGGTTTTTGAAGGTTTGCTCGAAGAAGGAGTGGATAGCCGATTGCAAACACTTGGCCAGGAAATCGACCAATGCAAAGACCTTGTCACGGAGTATAAGGACGCTGATGGACCACCGTTGCAACAGCAAACAGCGTCTTCTTTCAGTTCAGTTTCTGCCCAACTGTCGAAGGAGTTGGGAAAGAGGCTTCCATCTTTTGGAAGAAAACCAAAAGAAGATAGACCAAAGGAAGGCAGCGAGAGAGTTCAGAATGGATTGGTGGTTTCGGACAAGATGAAGCGACTGACTGAAGAAGTGTGTGTAACGCTCAGCGAGGGTTTAGAGAAGCTACCGAGATTGTTGAGTTCCTGGTGTAACTTCCTCCCTCGCCTTCTAACATCCGAGGAGCATTGTGTTCTTCAGTGTCTGTCCTACCTCAGTGGATATCCTGCTTTTGAACAAGAGGGAGTTTTTTGCTTCCCAGAGGAATTCATCCTTCAAGTTGCCTCGGTTGTTAGTGCTGCCGAAAAGAAGCAGTTGGGGCGGGAAATAGTGGACCGTCTTCGAAGATTGAATCTTCTTCTTTTCTACCCCAGGGCAGTGCTGTATCCCACAGAATGGTGTCATCCTTCACTTCAGCTCTTTGTCCCCGACATCATCGTTCGCAGCATGACGTACAACATCGACGAAGCTGATATCGCGTTCTCTCTTGCAGCTACCAAAGCAGCTTTGGATCAGTGTAACCACAACACATGCAATATATCTATCCGTCCAGTTGAATTGAGGTTTTTGGAACTGACAAAGCACAATGAATTCTCCAGTATTCTGCACACATAGTCAACCATATATCAATCAATTGGAGTGTGCACATGCATGCGACTCAAATATAACTTGTCACCGTCCATTGATCTTATATTTTCTATCTGACGGAGCACAACGAGTTATCCAGTATTCTGTAAACATAGCCAGCCATATATCAATCAATCAGAGTGTGGACATGTTACTAGAATATAACTGGTCACTGTCCACTTGATCTTGAACTTTCTATCTAATCGAGCACATGCTGTAACCTATCTGTGATTTCATGGAATCGATCAGCAGCAGACATGATGGCAATAGTGATTCGTCAGATTCATGTTCTGATTTCGAGTTTCTTTCGGTACAGGCAGAATGCAGTGAGCTATGTAATATTGACGATATACGCAGTTCCTATCAACAGGAGATCTTGTAACGCAGTTTTTTTTTTTTTTTTTTTTACCTTACTCGTGTGTACATGTGTGGTATGGACCATCACCAATCAATCAATCATTCTCACGTCTTTGAGCATTTTATGCTGTATATACGAAACATGCTCAGCTTCTGTGTGATTTTAATTGAATTCACATAAATGAGGGGACATGTGTTGTCAGTATACTTGTAGTACACGTGTGGCTGCATGTATATACACATGCATACATCATACCTATATCACACCGCGCGATCACGAGATAAATAATAATTACTGTATGCAGCGAAATAATTGCATGGCTTCAATTGCAAGACTTACAGGGTCCCTTCGATCTGGAAAAGAGACCTCTCAGTATTTGGACAAAATGCGGTGAGCACTCCAATTATACATGCATGCATGGACGTCATGCATGATAATCAGAACAGCTGCAGTTCAGACTTATATGCAACACTATAATAGTGGAGATAGCCAAAAGGATGTCGGACTCCATAGTATAT
Source organism: Halisarca cf. caerulea (assembly GCA_963170055.1). NCBI lineage: Eukaryota > Metazoa > Porifera > Demospongiae > Chondrillida > Halisarcidae > Halisarca > Halisarca cf. caerulea. The sequence goes on from CAUJGJ010000434.1 coordinate 2,150,983, forward strand.
AATGTATATTATATTATACCATACAGGCATATCTGCATTAATTTTCGCAGATATCGATCGATCTCGAGTGTACGAAGATAGCTTAATATAGTACTAGTGATCTTTACCTTTTTTATATTCTCTGCAGCCTTGTTTGCCTTTTTGCACAATATATTATATATATATAATATTATATATATATATATATATATATATATATATATATATATATATATATATATACTGTATATATGTCATAAAATTATGCATGCAAGAGCCCAATTCTAATTCTTTGCCGATTTATAAGTCCAATTAAATTAAGTGATCCACAAATATACGTACTTGGAATATTAAACCACATGAAAATTATAGTGGATCGATCTACGGTATATATTCAACATGAATATTATATTTTATGAAAAAGTTTAAAACATTGATCATATAATAATATTATACAATGCAATGCATTTATGATATATAACACTATCATCACACAATATGAGATATAATACAGTGAAATTATAACCTCTCTAATGAGTCTCCGTAAATTGACCACGCTGGATATCCAACCACCCATGCTATATATAGTGCTTGGTCCTAGAAGTCATCCATGATAACCTATATTATTCTTTATATATATATATATGAACCTGTCATTCTGGCTATATGCACCGGGCATCTCCAATCCAGCCAAATTTCTTGGTCACATGCCGTAAAAACTTAAGATGGCCGGGCCAGGCTAGCACGCCGGGCTGGCCCCGCGGCATGTGACACTGAGATTAATAATTTCTTCAAGTTCAAAGTAGACAACTAACTGGGACGCATGCATTGATGTACTGCATGCAGAAATTCACTGTATAAAATGAAAAAGGGTGTTCTTTATTAGAGATTCCATAATAATTATATGATGATTGTGAAGAATGCTCATTCTTCATGTATTGGCTTGATTGAACTGACTATAGTATGTAGGTAGATTGTACTGTGTGTGTAGGAGTAGGAGTATATGTAATTGTGAGGCTTCTGCGTATGTCTGAAATGGTTACCCTGTTTTCTTTATGATGTATTCACATCCAGTCTGGGAAGTTAAGATTATCTTTTCTGTAAGTCACCTTTACTTTTGGTAGACCAGACAGGTCACTGTCTCACCTCTTGTAATCCATTAGTAAAGTGTCCATGTAGCATTTTTGTAACCATCATTAAGTACATTCACTTATTAGTTCTTTTCGTCAAAGCTTATTTTCACTTACGATTTAGACATCAAAGATTTTTGTAAACCCTTTCATCTTTAAAGGTCATCCTGTTTAGTTTTCTATAAATGTAGCCTCACATTTGGAAGTAAGAACTGGAGTGAATCTTAATGAACTTGAGATAAACGGCATTGAGCCAGTAATAAGTGTGGTACTCGAAAGGAGTACAAAGTGGAGTTGACAAGCTGTGATTGCTGTCCGGAAACTTCACATTTGGTGTCAGAAGTGGGATACCTTTGCTTTAGTCGCTAGCAAGGACCCAAGAATTTAGAGAGTTTATGACCACAAGGTCTGGGAGACAGTATCGAATACCCCAGGAGAGCGAAGTGATGGAAGACACAGTGGCTGAGGCCCCGAGTGTTGCTGAACTACTTAAGATCATGATGGATGATCGGAGAAAGCGTGAAGAGGAGATTGCGCTAGACCGAGAGAGACGGGATCGGGAAATGGACGCCCGAGTTCAGGAGATGAGCAAACAAATGGAGCTCATGAGAGATCTGGTTGAGAAGAACCAGTCTGGACGAGAAGGAAAGGAGAGTGCCCTTACGAGTGGAGAACAACTGCGGTTGTCCAAACTAAGTGAGAATGATGACATTGAAGCATACCTCACCACCTTTGAGCGAATGATGAGTGCCTACAAGGTGGAGAAGGCCAAATGGGTATACCTGCTTGCACCACAGTTGACGGGCAAAGCACAGCAGGCCTATGCTGCAATGGTAGGAGACGATGTTGGTGATTACGACAGCCTAAAGGAGGCTATATTGAAACGGTATGATGTGAGTGATGAGAGTTACCGTGTGCGTTTTAGAGCAGTGGCAAAACGGCAGGAAGAGTCCTACCAAGAGATGGCCACTCGAACAATGGATCTTTTGAGAAAGTGGACCCGCCATTGTCAGAACATGGCTGAAGTCCTCGAGTTATTTGCTGTGGAGCAACTTCTAAACTCGCTACCTGGAGGAGTGCGGATCTGGGTTGGTGAGAGGAAGCCCAAGACTGTCGCGGAGGCAGGACAACTGGCAGACGATTATGTCCAAGCCAGGAGACCAAAGGAAGGTATCCGGAGTGAGGATCGGACCAGCCTCAGGACAACAGTCAATCCAGGGAAGCAGTGCTACCAGTGTGGTAAGTCGGGTCATGTGGCACGTGATTGCAGGGAGAGAAGTGACCGGAATGGGATGGGAAAACCCGAGGAGAAAGGTACCATTCCCATACACCAGCCCCCAAGGAAGAGTGAGAGGGAAGGCCCTCGATGCTTTGCCTGCCAGAAGAAGGGACACTATGCCAGTAATTGCCCTTCCAAGCCTGCTATGTTTGGGAGTCAAGTTATCCCCAAGATTGCTCCTGCACCCACAAAAGCTGGAACGGTGGATGGCAGGGCAGTGGAACAGATACTCTTGGACACAGGAGCATCCACCAGCATGATCCACGCTGATCTGGTGACTGAAGGCAAGATGCTGCCTGATACGGTTGGGATCAGATGTGCCCATGGAGACCTAACCTACTACCCAATGGCAGAGGTGAGTATATCTATTGATGGTTATGAATTTTCCATCAAGGCTGCAGTGTCGGCGAAGCTTCCAGTTCCTATTTTGCTTGGACGAGATGTGCCCAGCTTAGAGGAACTACTGGGAGTCAAACCCACGGGCAAGACAGCCCCCAGTCCACTGGTGGCAGTCACAACTCGAAGCCAGAAGAAACAGCAGGAAGCAGATGTCAGGGATCAGCCAGTCACCATGCCAAGGACCATGATCCAGAGGGAAGAGCCACCCGAAACCCCCTGGAACAATTGGGAGGAGGATCTCTTTCACATCCCAGCCCGACCCAGTAAGCCAAGGATGTCAAGGAAAGCTAGAAGGAAACATAACCAGGAATGGGTCCAGACCCATAGCAGGCCACAACATCCCTTAGAAATTAGCAGGGAGGAGATGAAGGTGATGCAAGAGGAGGACGTATCACTGAAGCAACTCATGCAACAGGCGGCAAAGGATGCAGATGAGACAGAAAGACAGTTCTTCTTTCGGGATGGCATTCTGTACCGGAGATGGATACCAGTTCAGGAGGAAGCCTGGAGAGAGGTGGAGCAGTTGGTTCTACCTACACCTGGGCGTAAGGTGGTTTTGGAGCTGGCCCACTCCATCCCACTGGCAGGACACCTTGGAAAGAGGAAGACAGCTCAGCGAATCCTTCAACGTTTTTATTGGCCTACAATTTTCAAGGATGTAAGTGATTTCTGTCAGGGATGTCCTGAGTGTCAGAAAGCAGCCCCAGGGAGGAAAGCCACAGCACCAATGGTACCGCTGCCCATCATTGATGTACCCTTTGAGCGGATTGCAATGGATATTGTTGGACCTTTACCAAAGAGCAGATCTGGTAATAGGTATGTCTTAGTAGTCTGTGATTATGCTACTAGGTGGCCTGAAGCAGTCCCCTTGAGGTCAATCGATGCTGAACATGTCGCAGATGAACTGATGATGATTTTCTCCCGAGTGGGAATACCAAGGGAGATATTGACGGACCAGGGAACAAACTTTACATCACAGCTTCTCGCTGAAGTGTACAGACTCCTGCACATCCAGCCCATTCGGACCAGCCCGTACCATCCACAGACAGACGGTCTAGTTGAAAGATTCAACCAGACGCTGAAAGCAATGCTTCGGAAAGCAGCCTCAGAGGAAGGTAAGGACTGGGATAAGCTTATTCCCTATGTCCTATTTGCATACAGGGAAGTGCCGCAAGCATCCACAGGTTTTGCTCCATTTGAGCTAGTGTATGGAAGAGCTGTGCGCGGACCACTGGATATCCTGAAGGAGACCTGGGAAACTCATCCCAAGAGCAGTGAGAGTGTGGTGTCCTATGTACTAACAGTGCAAGAACGACTATCCAAGATGGCTGAGGTAGCCCGAGAGAATCTCAGGAAAGCACAGGCGACCCAGAAGAGATGGTATGACCAACACGCTAGAGACCGTGAGTTGAAGGTGGGAGAGAATGTGTTGGTGCTGCTCCCTACCTCTACTAGCAAGTTGCTGGCCAAGTGGCAGGGCCCCTATCCAGTTACAAGGAGGTTAGGACCAGTAACTTACGAGGTGGACATGTTTGACCGTGCAAAAAGAAAGCGGATATTTCACATTAACATGCTGAGGAAGTGGCATCCGCCTACGGTGACGAACTTGTGGATAGAGGGGAACCATGATAACCTGCAGGATGAGGTTGTACTCTGGCGGGAAGACAATACACTGGAGGAGGTATCAATCTCAAAGGACCTGGATGCACGCCATCACCAACAACTGGTTAGTCTTCTGCAACATTTTCAGGGTGTTCTCCAGAGTAACCCTGGAAGGACCAGCCTGGCCAAGCACAGGATCGAGACTGGAGATGCTAGTCCCATCCGGATGGCTCCATACAGAGTCCCTCATGCTTATCGAGACCAGGTGGCCACAGAGCTAGAAGAGATGCTAGCTGCAGGAATTGTTGAACCTTCTACCAGTGAGTGGGCTGCCCCAATTGTCCTTGTCAAGAAGAAGGATGGCACCCTACGATTTTGTGTTGACTATCGGAGATTGAACAGCGTTTCTAAGGTAGACCCCTATCCTATGCCCCGCATAGATGAGTTGATTGACAAGCTGGGAGGCGCCAAGTACCTCACAACAATGGACCTAGCCAGGGGCTATTGGCAGGTCCCCATGGATGTGAGTAGTCGGGAGAAGACCGCCTTTATCACCCATCAAGGACTTTTCCAGTTCACAGTTATGCCTTTCGGATTACAGGGAGCGCCTGCTACATTTCAAAGGATGATGGATCACCTTATTAAAGGAAAGAGTGAGTTTGCAGCAGCCTACCTGGACGACTTGGTGATCTTCAGTGAGTCTTGGGAACAGCACCTTGGTCATCTGGAGCAGGTGCTAGAATGCCTTAGGAAAGCAGGGCTGACTGCTAAACCCAGCAAGTGCCAGTTTGCAATGGGGCAGTGCATATATCTGGGACACGTTGTTGGTAATGGGACAGTGCAGCCTGAAACAAGCAAGGTGGCAGCAGTGGAGCAATGGCCACCCCCTGAGACCAAGAAGCAAGTCCGAGCCTTCCTTGGACTTACAGGATACTACCGCAAGTTCATACCAAACTATGCAGCTATCGCAGCGCCCCTATCAGATGTCACGCGGAAGTACTCTCCTAACAAGATAGTTTGGACAGAGCAGTGTGACAACGCGTTTCAGAAGCTCAAGGCAATCTTGTGTAGTTCACCGATACTTTTCGGCCCCCAATTTGACCGTGATTTTATTCTACAGACAGATGCTTCAGATCGTGGAGTTGGTGCAGTACTGAGCCAGATGGGAGATGATGGGAAGGAACACCCCATTGCCTACTTTAGCAAGAAACTTCTCCAAAGAGAGGAAAAGTATTCCACGGTGGA
>CAUJGJ010000434.1:2161616-2186616 GCA_963170055.1 Halisarca cf. caerulea
GTTTTACGTAGTGCTAAACCTCTCTGATTTTCGACAACGCCCATACCAACTGATGAAACGGGTCCTTACAAGGTGAAATTTATTAGTCATGGAAGTGCAGACTTGTTTTGTCTTCATTCTTCATCTTCTCTTCTATTGGAATCTTATTTCGTTTGTCAGCTTGGACGTCTGACCACTCTCCTGCTTCCTCGCCATGTTCTCCGTTTCCTCGTACTTCTCCGAAACTTGCAGATGTCTGCTGTGGACACATTGAAACCTTCCCCAGAAATTATATTCAGTATCTTACGGTAGCTAAGACCGTCTTGGCAAAGGGAAATAATTCTAGGGAAAACCATATTGAATTCACACAACACTGGAAGGAATATCCCTCGCTAGTGAACGTGCAGGCAGCAATCGGAAGTAAATCGAAGTCAGTGGACCACCAAGTAAACGTCTGTAGACGGACACCTTCCGTAAACGGTCACCTGTCCGTGCTACCATCCGTTCACCTGTAGCCAGTCTTTTTTTTTTTACAATAAGTACCATACGTACTTGCGTATGTACATACTGTACGTATGTACGTACATATATACGTATGTATGTACGTACGTACATACGTACGTATATACATATGTACGTACGTACATACTAGCTAGTGTCTATCCACATATGTACATATGTACATACGTACTATATTATGTTTCCAAGAATGTTTACCGTAAAACAGGGTCAGGTTATACATTGTGTATCGCGACTATCGTAGCAACACTATGTTTTGTATGTTCCTTGATTTGGTGATTGTGTGGGTGGGGGGATTCCCTTGCAATTGTACATACAGTACGTACGGTACTTTTCACAAAAAACTGGACGACGAACGGCGGTCAGTCTGTGTACGTACGGTGACCGTCCGGGCATTGACCGCTGTACGTACGGCGTACGTACGGGTGTTGTTTGTACCTTCGCGGTTTCTTTCTCTCTAGCTGACGCTTTCGCAATTGGCTTGTGGCTTTTGTCTTTCCGTCTTAAAACGAAATTCGCTACTTTACGTTCCTAAAATAAGCCATTCTTGCTCGGGAAACCGATTCCGGCGAACCGATATCAATGCGCAAAAATGACGTAATTATTATTGGCCTATCGTCCGTACGGCGTACGTCCGCGACTGTACGGTGTACGTCCGTTGATTGACCGCCCGTTGACCGCCGTTCGTCGTCCAGTTTTTTATGAAAAGTACCGTATGTACGTACGTAAATTTGATATGTTCGTGGGTAAATTTGTAGCTTTGCGGTAGCGAATTTTGTTTCAAGGTGCAAAGGCAGAAGCCACAAGCCAATTGCAAAAGCAACAGCTAGAGAAAAAACTGTGTAGGCACAAACAACACCCATACATACGCTATACGTACAGCGGTTAATGCCTGGTCAGTGACCGTACGTACACAGGTTGACTGCCGTTTGTTGTCCAGTTTTTGTGAAAAGTACCATACGTATGCATGTTCTTAATGCCATACGTGAAGTTGCTGTTGTCTTGTGCGATGCAGAATGATGACATCACTCGAGTATCCAATGCACTGAAGATCATGGAGAGAATGGTTAACCAGAACACCTATGATGATATAGCACAAGGTGTGTGTGTGTGTGTGTGTGTGTGTGTGTGTGTGTGTGTGTGTGTGTGTGTGTGTGTGTGTATGTGTGTGTGTGTGTGTGTGTGTGTGTGTGTGTGTGTGTGTGTGTGTGTGTGTGTGTGTGTGTGTGTGTGTGACCCCTACCATATATGCAGGTGTACGCACATACAGTACTTATTGTATGTACGTATGTATGTACGCACATATGCATTTGTGTTTCCTTGTTTACATAAATTTTTAGTCCATGCATATGTACACACTCAGTTTGTGCCAGATATGTACATACGTACATACGTACGTATCTAACATAGCAATAATGTTTCACATACAGTATGTATACGTACATACAGTACATGACACAAGTTCCTTACATTTATCCGCAATTAGACGCAGATTTCATTTTACACGTTTCCGCAAAAATCGTTCTGGGTTTCTGCGGAAAATATTCCAAGTTTCTGCGAAAATCTTCCGCGAATGCCTACCATGGAATAGTGCGTATAGAGTGAGTTTAGCATTACGATGAGACTGAACTTCGCAAGGACTGGACTTCTACAACATGCTTCAAAACAGATGGAGAACTTCAGATTATTTAAAAAGATAATAATCACAGTCACAATACGTACAGTCAAAAGTAATCAAACAGACGAGCAAACCACGTAGAAGTTGGGTACAAAACAATCGAAAAGGAGTACAGTAACTATTCCAAATAACCGTTACGGCCAAAAGTACAGTAAATGATCACTTGCTTCTGGCTTTTCTGCAGTTTTCATCCTGTCCTAATTTCCCTGTCTGTAACAATCTTCAACTTCGCCTCGACGCTCCACATATCCAAAGCCATTTTTTCCCACCAACGCCACGGAATGAATATTCTTAGTACACAGTACCATAGACAATATTCAAAAGTATCCGGACATCTGTGGAACTCGCCTTCCGCGTATGTGCGCATGTGTATGCAGCCCATTTCTGTGGATTAACTGCGGTTAGGTGAAAAGATTTTTGCGGATTAACGTAAGTAACTTGTGTCATGTACTGTACGTACGTACGTACGTACATACATAGGTACATACTGTACGTACACTTAACACTGAGTTATTCTTTTAAGTACATACTGTATGTAGATGCATGTACGTACATACATTAGCATTGCTTCTATTGTGAAAGTGCTCTTACTTAGACTTCAAGTACTATGATGACCCCAGTGATGAGTTTCAGGATGCCAAGGGAACATTGCTTCCCCTTTGGAAGTTTAAGTATGAGAAGACAAAGAGGATGGCTGTCACATCCATGTGCTGGTGTGTGTGTGTGTGTTTGCATGTGGTCATGCATGTGTGCGTGTGTGTGTGTGTTTGTATGTGTACATGTACGTATATGTGTGCGTGTGCATGCACATGTTTATATTGTGTGTTGATGTCTATGCAGGTATGTATTTGTAGATGTACTAATGCACATACGTACGTACGTACATACTTATGTATGTATGTACGTATGTTTGTACTGCACACACACACACGCGCGCGCGCACACACACACACACACACACACACACACACACACACACACACACACACGCGTGCACACACACACACACACACACACACACACACACACACACACACACACACAATCTTTATACACAACTGCATACTTACTCTTATCTACGTGCATTGGAACCCACTTAACACAAAACTCAAGAGACTGATGAAAATGTTCATTTTATCAGAATTTCATGTTATCAGAACAGTTAGGAGTACTAGGAGCATTGGAGGGGCTGTTTGCTGCTGTCATGTTAACCAAAATTTCATGTTAAGTGATTTTGTGTTAACAGGGTTCTGCTGTACGTATGTACGTATATCAGTGTATTTATATGTTTGACTGCAGGAATCCTCAGTTCAATGACTTGTTGGCTGTTGGTCATGGAATGTGTGAGTGTTATCCTCTGCTGCTGTTCATGGCACACATATGTACGTAGTAACACTGCACATATGTACATACATACGTATGTGACACACCCATACAGTATGTATTGTATGTACACACGTACGTACGTACGTACGTACTTACATACGTACATGCATATACGTAGCATACGTACAAATACAGTAAGTACATACGTACGTATGTACGTACGTAGAAGATAGATATGTACGTACATATGTCTTTTGACCAGCCTTAATGTGTGATCATGTGTGTACTGTGTATTTTATCTGACTAATTCAATTTCAAACTATATACGTACAGTTGAACCTCATTAGCACAGAATTTTGTAATAAGTAATGTGTATACTTAAGCATGAACGTCAGGTCTATTCTACTTCCTAGTCCTAAGTACATACTGAGAGTCCTACATACATACATTGTCAATTTTACATTCTCTTTCAGTGTGTGTGTGTGTGTGTGTGTGTGTGTGTGTGTGTGTGTGTGTGTGTGTGTGTGTATACTTGTTAGGTGTGAGGTCTGATCTTCATGCCCCATCAGCCAAAGGAGCCCAGCTTAGTGTACCCCAGTTCTTCTCCGAGCGATATCGTCCATTGAGATTTGACTCGCTACAGTTCTTGTACCACCATGCACCTTGTTTGTTCCCAGTGCAGTTCTTTGACCACTTGTCGTTGTCTCTGTCTCTTGTACTAAACTGCATACCATTGTGATAGGTCAGTTGATTTGGAGCTTTCTCATTATAATAGTCTCTGAATTGGTGGTCTGCTACGTCTAGTGTGTAATTAGTATTGGCATCATTAACATTGAAGTATCCATAGTGACTGTATTTGTAGTTTCCTTCAAAGTCAGCCAACTCAACTCTCAGTTCACTTCTTGGTGTTCTGCTAGTGAGGCAGTGGATATTCTCCAGGCCCAACCAGAACTCCGTGCTCATGTTTCCAAAACCAGCAACATAGTCTGCCCATTTTCTTGTGAATTTTTCAGATCCGTCCATTCTTCTCTGGAAGACAACCCACCCTCCATTTTGTATGTCGCAATAGACTTTAAATGGCCGCCCACATCCAGGGTCAATAGTGTGGATTCCATCTTCTCGACAGGATGACCGGGACACATCTTTGCAGTCTCGAGGCAGAGCTCTTGTGGGGCCTGCAGTGATGTGGAAAGACTATGAATTTGTTTGTCTATACAGCATGCATGTCAGCAAGAACAGTGAAACTGTGTCGTCTGTTCTAAGTACAGTGAACCCCCTCTATTCTGGACATCTTGGGACTATGTAATTACTGTCCTGATTATAAAGGTGTCCTTATTTCAGTGGTTACAGCTAAGCACGATGAATCCTTAATGAATGAATGGTTCCAGTGGCATTTGTCATTATAGAGGGATGTCTGCAATTCAGGGTCTGGATTAGAGGGGTTCCACTGTATGTACTTATGTTAAGACCAGAAAGGACTGTCCTGATTTTTGAGGTGTCCTCATGTCAGGGGTTGAAGATGTACTCTGGTGAACTGTAGTAAATTGCGTACGTACGTACGTACGTATAAGGTTACAGCATGGATAGTGTGAGTGGCATGTGTGTACCACTATATAAACCAGCCATTTTAGTCCCAAAGTTTATCCTTACATTGAAACAGCCCGACTAATGTGACCACCTCTCTATTGCAGCCACCTCTCTATTGCAGCCACCCTGTGTATACCTCATGTACATAAACCAACCCTGATATTTAGTACCTGGTTTAGTACATACTCCTGGATAGTAAGTTCTCCTCATTCTGTCCCTGTGTATACCTCATGTACATAAACCAACCCTGATAGTAAGTACCTGGTTTAGTACATACTCCTGGATAGTAAGTACTCCTCATTCTGTCCCTGTGTATACCTCATGTACATAAACCAACCCTGATAGTAAGTACCTGGTTTAGTACATACTCCTGGATAGTAAGTATTCGTCATTCTTTCCCTGTGTATACCCCATGTACACAAACCAACCCTGATAGGAAGTAATAATTTTGTGTCCCTTTCAAGGTACTTACTAAGCAAGCTTCACTTTATAGTAATTCCAAGATTTTCTTTTTGTCTTAGAATCCCAGCACTCCTGACTACTAGCCCCAGTATACAGTGTAGCAGGTGTTGTTGCTGTGGGGGAGGGGGTGGGGCAATGTGTTGTTCTTGGAAAACAAATGTTTATTTTGTCCACTCTTTATCAAAACAATAGGGTGTGTGCATTCGTGGTTGTATGCCCCTGACTGTCTGTCTGGTTTGAGTGAAACTTGTAATGTACAGTACATACATATGTATACATATACATAGGTATGTACACAAAACATGTTTGTTTGGCCTGTGTGTTGGAAGCAGATACAACAGACCACCTGTATAGAAGGGCCACTTGTCTAGAGACCACTGTGGGCCAGTCCGTGAACCACTTTAGCAATACATAGCAACCTGCCAATTGAGACCACCTGAGAATTAGGGACAGTATAAGGTAGTTCATGAGGATGGTTGTGATTCACAGGTTCCACTGTACGTACGTACATGAAGAGGCATGTGGATGTTGCTGCCTTTCTAGATCAGCTTGCTCACCTGGAGGAGAACCTCTCCCTTAGAGGCAGAGTGCTACCCTGAGGCGGTTTGTTCGTTGTAGCAGGTCTGGCTGTATACTTTTGCTCTGCTAGCTCCAGACGTAACATAAGTTTTTTGCTGGGAATTTACGTACGTATGTATGTATATAGACCAATCTGAGGAGGTGCACTCACATGCAGTGTACGTACTATTTAGAGCATGTACTGTGCTTCACACCATACATACTGTATGTATATATAATGTGCTGCACATGCGGGATGTAGGAATTTGAACAGTGTGCACTCAGTCCAACTAAACTCTGTCTAGCCTTATACCCGTCTAGCCTCATGTATGTGTAGCCCTATGCTCGGCTAGTCCTATGCCCATCTTGCGCTTCGCCCACCTAGCCCTGTACTGGTTTTGCATCTTACCCTTGTTCCAAGTGTTTATGGAGAATGCTTTTTTGATGAAACCTTTTTGCACGATCCTGTGTCAATTCTACATCCTTTTACCTTTTTTACTGGTTTTTATACACCTGTATATACGTACGTATGTAAGTATGTGTAACATGATGATTTTGCTGTAATGTTATTGCTAGTTTGCTACTTACGTACGTGTACTGTGTGTACTCCCAAATATATTGTTATGTCACTGCACTGTGCCATACATTGTGGGTTGCACAACAGCTATTATTCAATTGATAGTGAATTACTTGCGGCATAGGAAAAATTGTTTACTTAATTAAGTACGTATGCATGTAAAGACTAGAGATAATTCGCACAGTGTTGTTGGTGTTTGAGTTTTACATGTTCGTTACAGCTTTTCCAAAATGGCTTTGCATATCTACGTACGTACATATGTATGGTGTTGACACGTGACATTACTGGTTCAGATTTTCTTGCAGCCTTCCTAGTCACGGAAGCGTAATTTCATTTGAGCAAACTTCTGAGATAAGCCTCCAGGACGAAAGTGATGCCAGCTCACTCCTTGCTCATTATGCTGTCCACTGAGATAGAGTCCATTGAGGTTGGACTGGTGGCAGTTTTTGTACCACCATGCTCCTTTCCATGAAGTAGCACAGTTCTCCCTCCCCTGATCATTGTCTCTGTCTTTAGTGCTGAACTGCATACCATTGTGATATGCTAGTGAATCCCCAGCAGTTCCTGTGTATCCTGCAATGTCTAGTCTGTACTTTGTTCCACTGTTGCCCACGGAAAAGAAGGAATAGTGGGCATATTTGTAGTTCCCTTCAAAGTCAGCTAAATCCACTCTCAGTTCAGTTCTCGGTCTTCTTGTTGTGAGGCAGTGGATTTTCTCCAACCCCAACCAGTGCTCTCCTTTGAGCTGTCCAAAACCAGCAACATAGTCTGCCCATCCTCTGAAGACACCCGGGGTCAATAGTGTAGACACCATCTTCTCTGCATCCTCTCCCATAAACTGCTTCACAGTCACGAGGTATTGGTAGACCAGGGTTACCTGCATTATAGAAGGGCATGCTGTAGTAATCAACAGGTTCCACACAATGTATATTATACTATTTTTGAAAACAAATTGACTGAAGCCATATGTACGTACGTACGTACGTACGTACGTATGCTTGTGCAGTTGCATAGTGTTCATATCGTGAAATTAGCAGTATCAGTACCCCATGCATACTGTACACATATAGATTATGTACAGAGTGTACCCGCGTTTGTGCTTAGGGTGAACTCTTACGGTACATGCAGCACTGCCATTGCTATTAAATCCTAGTTTTGTGTAGGAATTTGTGCTGTGCTCTCAGGCCAACAAAACTCTGTCTACCCCTACGGTGCACAACTGTCTACCCTCTGTACATACATACGTACGCATGTATGTATAACCCCATCCTTGTCTGTTTAACTCTATGCCTGTCTATAGCTTATCTTTGTTCCAATTGTTTTTAGAGTATTATGTGTATTTTAGCAAAAGCTTTTACACGGACCTTTATCAATCCTACAGCCTTTTACCCTTTCCAATGGATTTTATATACCTTTCACGTGGTGTAACTCTTTGTTCATGTACAACTTCTCATTTGGCCATGTATAGTATGTACATTTTTGTAAATGTACGTACATATGTATATTATGCTAGCAGTACAGTTGCTGCGGTACATGGGTCTGTTGTTCATTCACTTGTGTAATAGAGTTCATGCATATGACAGCACACATTAGACGAGATGTCACAGTTCCAAGTGGCGAGAATGCACGCGCAAGGATAGAGAATATTCATTCTTTTGACTATATAACTGAATGCTCGACCTGAATATCCAAAAGGAAATTGAGGACTACTATCGAACGTTAGAAGCAAAGATCACTGTGCCCTTAAAAAGACGCTAAAGGTAAATTTTTGATTTTGCCGAATAGCATCATTACGTGGATCATTATTGTTGCCAAACCTTGATCTCTCACATTTCTGTCTCGTTTTCAGTACAACTGTATGGTTAGAATCTACTGCAAGTAATTGCAAAGAGACTGATCGAGGAGGCAAAATATGGAAATTTACCTTTAGTGCCTTTAAAAGGATATAGGAATTATTTGTTTCTAATGTGGGATAGCAGTCCTCGATTTTCTTTGGATATTCAGGTCGAGCTTTCAGTTACAGTTGAAAGAATAGATGTTCTCGATCCTTGCACATGCATTCTTGCCACTGGGAAGTGTGACGTCACCTCAAAAGTGTGATGTAAACGCACAAGCTCCATAGGTAATGTCTGTGCCAGTGCTACCTTTTTATGGTGTATATATACAGTGTACATACAGTACATACATACGTACATGCATTCGTATTTGTATTAAATCATGTACTGCATATTCCCTAGTTTATCGGCAGAGTAAATTTCAGTCCAAGTTGACAATTAGAGATACAATGGTTAAAACCGGAAGTGTGACTAAAGCATAGGGAAATATGATGACAAATTCAAGAATCACAATCATTAGGTACAAAATGGCAGAACCTTGGTAATGTTTTTTTTCAAGGTTGTCGTTATCATATTATGTACTTTTATCAGTAGGAAGCAGAATTCGATGGTCTACTTGTGAATTTGGTGAATCTGATATGCTGGAAGGTATGTACGAAAGACTTCAAAAGAAGTTTCCGTAGCGTAATAGTAAAGTAACGTACCGTAATCATAACCATAGTTACGGTGTGAGTAGTGAAAATCGTAATTTCGTTTTGATGCCATTTATCACCATAATTTGATCTCAAGGTTATGGAAATCATAATTCGATTGTCCAGGTTCATCCTATCTGATGATTTTGAAGCTGTGATCATCGTAGACTAGTTCACGATCTCGAAGCTAGGACCGTTGCTCTTGACTATCATCCTGACAAATTTGATCGGCCGGCAATTGTAAATCGTAATCTGATCAGCAGACCAGAAGCAATCCTTTTTACTGAGGTTCATCCCATCTCAGGATCTCGAAGATCAGATCATTGTAGGTTAGCTCATGATCTCGAAGCCCACGACCATCCTTCGTGACTGTAATTCGATCTCCAAGATAATAAAAATCATATGCAGTTCGACCTGCAGAGACACTGCACGGCTAGCTGTGTTCCAAGTGCTGTGCACGTTTGTTTACACGAGCGAGAAGGCTGTCGGTTAGGGTATGGGGAACAAAGTTCGAGAAATACGTAATTCAATCTAATGATTTTGCGAACGCAATTTTGCGAACGCAATGTCAATTTTGTTGTTGTATATCACTAACGTAATTCGATCTGGGATTTCTGTAATTTCTCAGCATTAGCATTGTACGTACATCAGCCTTCATGATTTCTCACCAAAATCGTAATTCATATCAGAACAAAATCGTAATTTGACCGTTTTACGATTACAATATGGAAACTTTTTTGACGCCTACCGTATTGATGTCAATATTTGCTCTGTTTTTTACTGATTCTTAAGCAAACAATTAGAATGTTCAAATTTTTGATACTGCCCTGTGCTTTGATAGCTGACAAACGGGCAAAAAGACTGAGGCATACGGCCCTGTAAGGATCAAAATATTTCAAACTTTGCAGCTGATGAAATATCAGAGTCGAAAACTAGAAATTTGGGAAACCTATTTTCATCAGAAATTAGAGACTTAGTATAACCTACACTGTTTGGTAGAGCACCGAAAAATATAGATGCTAAAAACATTACAGAATATACATGCAGGAAATCTTGTGCTAGTGGAGATGTTCAGTTTAGTACAGAGGTTTTTACTGTATATTAGTGAGTTTCTACATGAGGTTTTATGAATACTTATTGAACAGGACTTGAAAAAGCATCCTGCTTAGATAGAACTCCAAACTGCTAAATTCCTGCACATATATGTGCTTGTGTTCCATAAGTACTCCATATGAACTCACATCCCCTGGTGATGGTCCCTGTCAGTATAGCACTGAAGACAACAGCAATGAGTAGTTTGGTCATCATTGTCCTGTTGTAAGATTCAAGCTGTAAATGAGATTTGCTGTGGTTGACTTGAGTGCTTGCTGCGATGAGGAAATGGACTTTTATAGAGATTGTTGGGGGAAAACAGTAAAGCTGTTGTTCTTGTGGTCCAGTGTCCCTGTCTGGTTTTATCCATTTCAAAAGTTCTATGATGTTCTGCAAAACATGTTTGTTTGGTCTGTCAAGTGCCAATCCATTGGTTTTATGTTTAATTTGCATACCTGTTTATGTGTGGGCTAGGGGTGGGTGAATGATGGGGGGATCTCTAATCTGACACTCAATGGGACTTTAAAAAGGGCAGATTAAAAGAGGTTGTCTGATTACAGAGTGATTTGGGGAATACTTTAAGATGATAACTGTACCTCCTACGATGGTCGGGATTGGAGAGAATGTCGGATCATTGCTCCCTAATTTTTCGGCACCTTTACGTATTATTACTGATTTGTCACCCGACCAAACAGGGTCAGGTTAGACTCTTACTTCTTGCCAAAAAGTTATGTTCCCTAATTTCTAGTCTTTGACTCTAACTTTTCCTCAGCTAAAAAGTTTGAACATTCAGTGAAGTCTGGATAAGTCGAATCACTAGGGACTGCTAAATTAATTCCACTTATCAGAAATTCTACTTAACAGAGTTTGCATTAGTTTTAATTGAGTAGGGACAAACAAACCATTCAACTTATCCAGAACTTCCAGTTAAGCAAGTTCTACTTAAGTGGACTCCACTGTATTTGCTCCATATAGGCCTGTTTACCTAACTCTTTACTAGTTTGTTGCTAACGTGTCTATCATGGCACAGGGTAGTGCCAATCATTTGAACGTTCGAATTCTTTGCTCCAAAATTGGTAAAGCAGTCGAACAAATATAGACATTTATACCTTCTAGTACGTACGTATGTCATTTTCACCAAATCTACATTTCAAGAAGAGGAGAGCATCGATTTCAGTGCCTCCCACAGGTGAATGTACGCATGATAACCATGAAAAGAAACTGTTGCAACAAATTTGTCATTTGGTACCTATTTTTTTGTCACGATCCTAATTTTTCATCATACATATTTTCCTATTTATTCGTTGTGCTTCCGGTTCTAACCATTGTATCTCTAATATTGCGGACCTTGACCTGAGTATTGCTCTGCTGAAAAATGAGGAATATAGGATGTATGGTATGTATATATTGAGCAGTTTAGATAGGGCTCCAGACTACAATATGCTCAGTGAGGTGAGGTTTAACTGTATTGCAGTAACTACATACATATGTACTTGTATGTGCTTGTGTTCCAAAGGTCCAGTGAATCATCATTAATATATATACCACTACTTGATCAGCCAAACTCTTTAATTCATCATCAATTTTGTTCATTAATTGATTTAAAGGGCTGCACATTGACTTGGATAGTCCACCAAACTCATTACTCCGTCCAGAATGTTCAAATCAAATTTTGCCGGATTAACGATTATTCACTATACTCTACATAAACTCACATCCCCTGGTGATGGTCCCTGTCAGTATAGCATTGAAGACAACAGCAAGGAGTAGTTTGGTCATCATTGTCCTGTAACATTGTAAGATTCTAGCTGTAGCTTTAATTTGCTGTGGTTGGTGTGAGTACTTGCTGTGGTGAAGAAATCAATCTGAGGGCTTGCTTGGGCGAAATGGAAAAGATGTTTTCTTGTGGTCCAGCATCCCTGTCTGGCTATATTCATTTAAAATCATTATGATTTTAAATGAAAACATGTTCAGTTGGTCTGTCAAGTGCAAATTGGTTGACTTTACCTTTTCAGCTAGCTACGTACCTGTTTACATACATGTACGTATATAGGGGTTATTGCATGTGCATGTTGGTGTGTGTGTGTGTGTGTGTGTGTGTGTGTGTGTGTTTGTGTGTGTGTGTGTGTGTGTGTGTGTGTGTGTGTGTGGTGTGTGTGTGTGGTGTGTGTGTGTGTGTGTGTGTGTGTGTGTGTGTGTGTGTGTGTGTGTGTGTTAGTATGTGTTTTTGTATGTGCTCATACATACACTGTATGTACGTACATACGTATGTATTGTAAAGGCCTACTGTAGACCGTGAGCCAAGCCAATCCACAGTCCATGCCAATTGTACGTACATACCCTAGTAGAACACATTTACTCTTCCCATTTCCATTTACGTACCTTAAAGTGGGAACTGTCACACATTGTGCACTCCTATGTGTAGTTCTGACAAGTACATACATATGTAGTGCTCTTTATAAGTTAAAAGGCATACATACAGAATCTCCATAACATAGCATAGACTGGACTGTTTTCACTCTTCTCCCACTTTTCTCTGTTAGATGACTTTGGAGATCTTGCCAAAGGGGTCGTCTGTTTCCACTCTTTGAAGAATCCAACTTACCCAGAGTAAGTTATCTGCACACAGATGCACACACACACGCACGCACGCACACACACACACACACACACACACACACACACACAAACACACACACAAACACACACACACAAACACACACACACACACAAACACACACACACACACACCATAGACACTATATAATAGTAGTATATGGTGTCTATGCACACACACACACACACACACACACACACACACACACACACACACACACACACACACACACACACACACACACACACACACACACACACACACACACACACACACACACACACACACACACACACACACACACACACACACACACACACACACACACACACACACACACACCATAGACACTATATAATACGTAGTATATAGTGTCTATGCACACACACACACACACGCACGCACACACACACACACACACACACACACACACACACACACACACACACACACACACACACACACACACACACACACACACACACAACACACACACACACACACAACACACACACACACACAACACACACACACACACACACAACACACACACACACACACAGTATTGTCACAACAAGATATTCTCTTCATAGGATGGCATTTGAGCTGGACTCAGGAGTGATGTGTCTGCACATTCATCCAAAACATGCGTTTCTGATGGCAGTTGGTCTCTATGATGGTGAGGAGTGGTGACTGGAGGTGTGGGCATTGTATCTTGTCATTGATGTTGACAATTTATGTAGGTGTAATGACATTGACGTACACAAATACATTCTTACAAACGTACGTACGTACGTACATACGTTTGTATGTACGTACCGTACATACGTTTTTATGTACACACACACACACACGCTAACATGCTTGTACATGTACTCTCCACAGGGTCTGTCTGTGTGTACAACACTGGTAACAAGACAGCATCACCCATGTACCGCTCAACTGCTAAGACAGGCAAGCATGCTGATCCAGTCTGGCAGGTTTGTGCGTAGTATATGTACGTACGTACATTATTCTTAGATCATACAGTGCTTGTGTATAGTGTCAGCTGCCATCTAGACAGGGTATGACTGTAGCATAACTATAATGCACATGCATGTACGTTCTTGTATGTGCGTAGGTACATGTGTACTGGATGTACGTATGTTGTACTGAAGGCACTTACGTACATACGTACTGTACGTACGTACGTATGTATGTACGTTTATACGTACATACGTACATTCATATATATGTGCATACATATGTATGTATGTACGTATATATACTATACAGGGAGTATATGATTATACGTACATACGTAATGTATCTCTTTATTCTGTGTAGATTTCCTGGCAGAACAACAGTGAAGATGACAACCTGAACTTCTACTCAGTTTCCTCTGATGGTAGAGTAGTCAGTTGGACCATAGTGAAGGTGTGTGTGTGTGTGTGTGTGTGTGTGTGTGTGTGTGTGTGTGTGTGTGTGTGTGTGTGTGTGTGTGTTGGTTATGTGTACAACTACAATCATTGTGTATCTAAAGCATAATAGGCAACCAACTGTGCAGTTCCAACTTTGTGCAGCCATTTTTATGCTTTTTTACCTGATGATTTTGCAGGAATTGTGTACACAATAATATATACACATGTATGTGTAGCTTCTCTAAATCGAACATGTGTACGTATGTACGTACTTGGAACCAAAGAAACGGTTCTGTTTAGAGAGGTTTCCTTATTAGAGAGGTTCTATATGTACAGTAAATTTAGAGAGCAGGGCTTGAAAGCACATCAACTTTTCAGAGAGCTAGGATTCCAGATTGCAGAGGGTTCCGTTTAGGGATTTTCACTGTACACATGTGTGTGTTCTCTCCTGACCTACAGAATGAGCTGAGATGCGAGGATGTAGCCCTACTCACCACACCCACCAAAGCGGGTGATGTTCCCGATGAATCCTCCGCCCCTGTTGTGTCAGCCGGAACATGTTTTGATTTCAACCAAACCTCCCAGCACCTCTTCCTTGTTGGTGAGTGTGTGCTTTGGTTACTGTTGGGTACAACAATTGGTGGATAAGTTGGGAGTTGTTGAGTGTGATGCAAAAATGGCGACAAGATGACAGCTGATCCAGTTCTATTTTAGTTCTACGATTTGCATTTGTTTCGATTTCACCCTCGAATCTTTGTCAAATGGCTTGTTGTAGATGTAACAGATCAGGAACCTGTGCGAATTGCAGATGTGCAAAGAACGGTCAAGTCTGTACGGACTGTTACCCGAGCCGTTTGGGATTTTGTCGGAATTGTACATGTTCATCGAGTGAAACACCTGAAGACAACCACAGCAACCGATCAAGAGGTCCGGCCGGGGAGCACTCGGAGATAATCCTGGAATCCGAACAACAAGAATCCTGTTCGGAAACCATTCAACATGACACTGCCGCTCCCCTACCGGAATTCCGCCAGATTGAGGCACCAAACTTCTCCTGGGGAAATGCTGATAGTTTAGCGTTTGTGTCTAGTATTGATAGGGCCTACGAAGAGATTGTCCACTGGGTTCCAAATCTCTTCAAAGTCCCCTCTGGAAGTTCTGGAACCCTATTTGTGACTTCATTAGCCACTCTCCTATCTGCATATGCAGAGGGGTCAGCTTTAGAAGGTGTAGCTTTGAAAGCAGCTATGTGTATGCCAGCTCTCCTGCTCCAACGATCTCACCATCGATCGAAGAATGCTGAGCATATCCGCCTCCTAAGAGAAAGAATTGACAAATGGAACAATGGTGAGATCGACTCTTTACTGCATGAGGGTAAAACTATCCAATCTCATCTTCCACCTCGGAAAAAAAAGGAAGACACCAACACTGCCCTCAACTTTGCCAAATTGATGGAAGCAGGGAAGTTGAAAGCTGCTATGAGAATGATTTCTGGGTGCTCCAATGCGGGGTCTTTGTCACTGAATGGTATCCAGCCTGATGGCCGTACAGTTAAAGACCATCTCATGGACAAACATCCTGCAAGGACTATGCCACCCATGTCAGCAATTGTGGATCAAGGACAAGATCCTGAACCACATCCAGTGCTATTTGATGAAATTGATGGTACCCTCATTAGAACCATCGCTGTGCAAACAACTGGCTCGGCAGGACCGTCGGGTCTTGACGCATCTGGATGGAGAAGACTATGCACCTCATTTAGCAATGCATCTACTGACCTCTGCAATGCCATCGCCTGTTTAACCAGGAGGATCTGCACTGAATACGTGGACCCAAAAGGCCTTACACCCCTGCTAGCTAGCCGCTTGATTGCCCTGGACAAAAATCCAGGGGTGAGGCCCATAGGGGTTGGTGAAGTTCTCCGCAGAATGGTTGCCAAGGCTGCTCTACGTATCACTAGCTCTGACATTTTGAACGCTGCAGGAAGTTTCCAACTCTGTTCTGGACATGCAAGCGGATGTGAAGCAGGGATACATAGCATGACAGAGATACAATCTGATGATCAGGCTGAGGCTGTGCTACTTGTGGACGCAAGTAACGCCTTCAATTCCCTGAACAGGGAAGCTGCCATGAGGAATGTACAGGCACTATGTCCATCCCTAGCCAAGATTGTGGTGAACACCTACCGGGACTGCACACCCCTCTACATTGATGGAGAGACTATTCTCTCACAAGAGGGGACCACCCAAGGGGACCCACTAGCTATGTCCATCTATGCTATTGCCACTGTTCCCCTTATCCGGAAGCTTCCGAACACAGTCAACCACATCTGGTTTGCAGACGATGCGTCGGCTGGTGGAAAACTTGGTAACCTTAGGTCTTGGTGGAACAAGATCCGTGAAGTAGGCCCCCTCTTTGGCTATCATCCAAATGCCCACAAAAGCTGGTTGTTGGTTAAGGAGGAGTTCTTGCCATTGGCCAGGGAAGTTTTCTCAGACTCAGAAGTTAACATCTCTGTCGAAGGGAGGAGCTACCTTGGAGCTCCTCTTGGTACAAGCTCTTTCTCTGACACATTCATTGCCACCAAAGTCAACCAATGGGTTAAAGAGATTGATCGCCTAACCGAGTTTGCACAATCGCAACCCCAATCGGCCTATTGTGCACTGACTAATGGGCTGCTGAGCAAGTGGAAATATCTGATGCGTGTCATCCCTGACCTACATATCAAGTTGCAACCTGTTGAGGATGCATTACGTTTCAGACTTCTCCCTGCCTTAACTGGTCGCAGAGATATCAGTGATACTGAAAGACAAATGTTTGCACTTCCCGCTAGGGACGGAGGACTTGGAATTCCCATAATAGGCAAATTGGCAGTTGAGCAGTATAGAGCATCAAGTTCAATCACCACACCCCTTGTCTCGCTCTGCACAGGGCAAAGCAATGAGTCACCCCTATCTATTCAAGCCACACAGGAGCATCTGAAGCGTAAGACCAAGAAGCAACATCAAGCAAAGGAACATCAGGAACACATAACACTGAAAAGCTCGTTGGCACCAAAGCTTCAGAAAGCTGTGGAATTGGCATCAGAGAAAGGGGCATCCACATGGCTCACCACACTTCCAATCAAATCCCATGGATTCTCCTTACATAAGCAGGCCTTTCGCGATGCCCTTTGTATTCGATATGACTGGGATCCTCCAAGGCTACCAAGTCACTGCTCTTGTGGTGCTCCATTCTCCACCACCCATGCTCTCAATTGCCACAAAGGAGCATTCCCTACAGTGAGACACAATCACATCCGAGACTTGACTGCTCAGCTCCTTACTGAAGTTTGTCCAAATGTAGAAATTGAGCCTCATCTTCAACCGATATCTGGAGAAACATTCCTGCACAGAACCGCAAATGTTGAGGATCAAGCAAGACTTGATGTGAAGGCCTTGGGTTTCTGGGGAAACCGTAGGCAAAGTGCATTCTTCGACGTAAGGGTGTTTAACCCATTTGCACGAGCCTATGCCAACCAGACCATCCAATCAGCCTACAGACAGAATGAAAAGGAGAAGAGAAGGCACTACGAGAGGAGAATCATTGAAGTTGAACACGGCTCCTTTACACCAATTGTGCTGTCTGCAACAGGTGGGTTGGGACCTTCTGCGGCAATCTTTTATAAAAGATTAGCCTCGTTGATCAGCCTGAAGCATTCCTCACCATACAGTGAGACAATGAAGATGATCCGATGTAAGCTTGGATTCTCACTCATCGACTCTGCTAATCTATGCCTGAGAGGTGCAAGATCAGCCTTGCACAGACCAGCAAGACTTGACCTGACTGATACCCCCATTGATGTGATCATCAATGAGGGCCATGTATGAATGAACTAGACTCAATGATTTGAACTTCTCTATGTGTTATGTTACATTGTAAGATTTATATTACATGACTGCTGGATGCCTATTGGTGGATAAGGGTGGGAGGCCACCCATCTTCATTTGATAATGTTATATACTGTTAAGTACATATGTACGTGTATGTACGTACGTACGGTACGCGTCACAAAAAACTTTACGTATTGTATTGTTATTACGTCGTTGCGTAATGTTATTGCGCTGTTTTGTAATGTAGTTACAAATGGCGTCGAACGACGAAATCAGCGCAGTCGAGAATATTTTTTCGTATTGCCTCGGTAGTTACAAATTGTTATTCGTTTGTACTAAATTTGTAATTCTATCTCGTGTAATTCGATCCTAGCGTAATCCGATACAAGGTAAACGCTTGCAGCCACATCAGAAGAGAAGAGCGTACGCGTACACCTACACGAAGAGGTCGTTCAACGGATATGCGCATTGATTTGTTCTGAACGAATTTACTGCAGAAATGGTTTATTCGGAGTACAAGCAGCAGAGAATTGTATTTTATACAGTTCTTGCCGTCATCGTAGTAAACTGTCGTTGCGAGGAACTTTAAAACTTTAGGAAAAAAATCGATGAAGAGGGATAGACGCGAACGGACCAGCTGCTTCATAAACGCACATGGAAGCGCAATATTGTGAACCAGGCTTAAGGATAGAATGGCTGTAGTTTAATGTTCCTACCATTTTGTACTACAATCGTAGTTCGTTTGTTATAATTCTCGTAGTTTACCTGTAGTTCGTCTGTAGCTGACTTGTACCCTGAGCTGTAGTTCTCAATCGACGATTTGTTATTGCTCTGTAATAACGGCGTTATAAATTCGTTATTCTGCCGTACTGTATTTACAATACGTAAAGTTTTTTGTGATGCCTACCGTATGTGTTTGATAGTATTCATTATGTTTTGATTAGTTTGAGCCTGTGGGAGCATGCATCGTTGCACATATTTACATACATATACTGTAGAGCGGGAAATTTTCGCAAGGTAATATTTTTGCTATATTCGCGTATGGTACAGATTCGCGAAACTTTAACCGCAAAAATTTTGACAGATGTGCACTAAAGTTGGGAAAACAGCATGCTGTAACATGATTCTCTAAGGAATGGAGCGTTAAACTCAGCGAAAGGCACGCTCCGAACTTGAAATGGTCTAGAAATGGACGCAAACGACTTGAAAACGTAAAGAAACGCAAATAAAAATCTTCACATCGCGAAAACTCGCGAAAATTACATTTTACTTCGATTCGCGAAAATTTATGCCGTGCAAATTTCCCGCTCTACGGTAATAGTGAATTAAAGTATTCATCATCATTGTAAAATGCTAGGTTTTCATAATGATGCATGAATCAGCCCCTCTCCCCCCATCCCCCCCCCCCCCCCCCCACACACACAGGGAGTGAAGAAGGCAATGTGTACAAGTGCTCCAAAGCGTTCACCGGTCACTTCACTGACATTGTTCAGGTAATCAAGCTGTTCTGTAGTACACAGTTTATACGTACATACATTTGTATGTATATGTACATGTACATACGCACACTTACATACGTACGTACATGAATCAGTAGGAAGCTGTACAAGATGTGTACGTACCTCTCTGTGATGTACGTACGTACTCGCACACAATTTTGTAGCCTGTACAGTATATTGACATTTGTGCTGTGTAGTAAAAATACATGTGTATGCACCTGTAGAAGCACTCTAGTGTTTGCTATAACATACGCACACCTGGGAGTAGTAAGTTCATGGTTGTGTTCGTGTGTTTTGTGTACCATTCAGAGCCACCATCTGGCTGTGTACTCTCTGAGGTGGAATCCATTCCATTCGAGTGTGTTTGCTAGCTGTGGAGCAGACTGGGCGGTGAAGATATGGGACAATAACATGAAGTGTGTGTGTGTGTGTGTGTGTGTGTGTGTGTGTGTGTGTGTGTGTGTGTGTGTGTGTGTGCTTGTGTGTATAGGGGGGTGTTTATGTTTATGGGTGTTTGTGTTTGCTTGAATGTGTTTATGTGTGTGTGCATGCATGTGTGCACATGTGAATGTGGTGTGTGTGTGTGTGTGTTCTCTTGCATGCGTGTGTGTGTGTGTGTGTGTGTGTGTGTGTGTGTGTGTTCTCTTGCATGCGTGTGTGTGTGTGTGTGTGTGTGTGTTAATGTGATTATATGCATGAACATATTCGAGTGTACGTTCACTTTTGTGCGTGGTTACATGTATATACATACTTACGTACATACATCCTACATGTGCGTACATACATACGTACATATGTATATGTATGTTTATTGTGATTTATTTTCTCTCCTCCGAAGAACTCCAATGTTCGTGTTTGATCTGAACAGTGTTGTCAGTGATGTAGCTTGGTCTCCCTATGCCTCAACTGTGTTTGCAGCCTGCACCGCAGAAGGAAAGGTGAGGGGTGGAGTGTATACTGTGGAGTTTCTATAATCTGACACACTGTGGGCAGCCAGATTGCGTCAGCTTGCAGAGGTTCTTGATTTTTGCAATCAATCTTATTACATACGTACATACGTACACTCAAGTACTGTATATATGATGGCTGTGCCTCAAGCAATGGTCAGATTAGAGAGAGCTGTTGGATTATGGAGATGTTGGATTATGGAGATGCTGGATTATGGAGATGTTGGATTATGGAGATGTTGGATTATGGAGATGTTGGATTATGGAGATGCTGGATTATGGAGATGTTGGATTATGGAGATGTTGGATTATGGAGATGTTGGATTATGGAGATGCTGGATTATGGAGATGTTGGATTATGGAGATGTTGGATTATGGAGATGTTGGATTATGGAGATGCTGGATTATGGAGATGCTGGATTATGGAGATGTTGGATTATGGAGATGTTGGATTATGGAGATGCTGGATTATGGAGATGTTGGATTATGGAGATGTTGGATTATGGAGATGTTGGATTATGGAGATGTTGGATTGTATACGTACGTAGTTTGCACTGTTCTAGTAGAGCCCTCTGAACACAAAACTCAAGGGACTGACGAAAAATGTCCATTTTTCAGAATTCCGTGTCATTTGTTAGACAAAAATGTAATAGCTGTATCCTGACTTGGTGTGCTACAGCAGCCATAAAGTTCTACTTCAGTAATTAGCACTTCATGCTGCTGTAGCACACCAAGGCAGGATACAACCATTATGTGTCATGGTAAAGCAAATCACTGCAACATGTGACAGTTGACAACTACAGACGTTTTTGGGTTTCTTGTTTGGATAACAATCTGCTTTTAAAGCATACACGTGGCTTTTATACAGTGCACACGTGACGTTTGTGTTATCCGCCCAAGAGTTTGGAGAGAGCAATGGGTTTTGGCTGGGCAGGAGATTGACAAGACCCTAGACCTGAGCTACATCAGAGTAGCAGGGCTTCATTGTGGATGTATTCCTGCGGTAGTACATCCTCTCAACTGCCGCCCCTGCACTATGACACATGTAGTAATACGTACTAGAGGCATTGAAGGGGCCATTGGCTGCTTTCATGTAATCCTGTTTGTTTTATTTTTACAGATTCACATATTCGACCTCAATGTGAACAAATATGAGCCTTTGTGTATTCAGTCAGGTACGTACATTTGTACTTAGTGTGTGTATTGATGTATACGTATACTGCATAGGTACATGCACACATACACACACACACATACACACACACACACACACACACACACACACACACACACACACTTGTGCATAACAGACATGACAATGTTTTCTCTTTGTGTCAGTCATTTTGAAGAAGAAGACTAAACTGACCAGAATTGCTTTCAATCCTTACTACCCGATTTTGGTTGTTGGAGATGATAGGTATGTACGTACGTACATACTGTACTGTATGTGTGTATTATGTTCATGGGCCATTGTAGCTACATGAGGTGTATACTGTACATGCGTACATACATACATACATACATACGTACATAAATAGACATACAGTACATTTACTGTACGTACTGTCTGTAAGTGTGCAAAAGACATTAACTCACCAGCAGATATGGTTGCATATACTGTGAAATCTCTCATGGTGGACACTCCGAGATAAGGACGACCTCTCTACAAAGGACGCAGCTTGAGATCCGAAAGTATTTCTCCTTAATAGTTCCAATACATTTGAACCTTGCAAAGAGGAAAATTTCCTTACAAAGGACAATTAGAAGAGGCTCCCCAAAGTGTTCTTGATTTGGAGATTTCACTGTTTGTAGAAAGTAGTGTGGTAAAGTGTGGAAATGATTCAGTAGTCTTTGGTTGGGTGGAAAAATATACTATTGTTTTTACATATTTAATTGGCACATAAAGAATGCGAGTGGATGTGTAATGTGTCTTCTGTTTGAGCATGGTGACTGACTGTGTGTGGACAAACACATACCATTCAGCGTTCTCTTCTGGTATATGAGTCCATGTTGGTCCCATAATACATACAGTACCTACTTTTCTTACTGTTCTATGCTGGTCCCATAATTCATACAGTACCTACTTTTCTTACTATTCTATGCTGGTCCCATAATACATACAGTACCTACTTTTCTTACTGTTCTATGCTGGTCCCATAATACATACAGTACCTACTTTTCTTACTGTTCTATGCTGGTCCCATAATACATACAGTACCTACTTTTCTTACTGTTCTATGTTGGTCCCATAATTCATATAGTACCTTGTGTAAGAGTGCATTCATGAATGTTTTGAGTATTCCGCTGGAGGCTCTATAATCTGTGTGGTGTTCTCTCTTCTGTAGAGGATGCACTACTTCACTGAAGCTGTCCCCAAACCTTCGCAAAGCAGTCAAGGTACACAATATTATGTGTGTGGTGTGTGTGGTACTGTAGGTATACATGTGTGTAGTACTGTATGTGTGTGGTGTGTGTGGTACTGTAGGTATAGTACTGTATGTGTATAGTACTGTATGTGTGGTACTATTATGTGTGTGGTACTGTAGGTATAGTACTGTATGTTTGTAGTACTGTATGTGTGTAGTACTGTATGTGTGTGGTGTGTGTGGTACTGTAGGTATACTACTGTATGTGTGTAGTACTGTATGTGTGTGGTGTGTGTGGTACTGTAGGTATAGTACTGTATGTGTATAGTACTGTATGTGTGGTACTATTATGTGTGTGGTATTGTACGTAGGTATAGTACTGTATGTGTGTATTACTGTATGTGTGGTACTATTATGTGTGTGGTACTGTAGGTATAGTACTGTATGTGTGTAGTACTGTATGTGTGGTACTATGTGTGTGTTATGTGTGTGTTATGTGTGCTACTGTAAGTGTGATTTGTACTGATGATTGGGTGGAGTAGTCTATGGAGATAGTGTACACATTATGTTTCTGATGTGCTATGTGAGTACACACACACATGCATGCATGCACACGCATGCACATGCAGACGTACACACATGCGCGTGCAAATGCACGCATACACACACACACACACACACACATACACACACACACACACACACACACACACACACACACGCAGACACACATTTCTACTTTTCTCAATCTGTACAGGAAAAGACATATTCGAAGGAAAATGAAGTAGCAAAGATGGAGAAGTTGATGAGTTTTGTAAAGGAACCACTGCTGGAGAAGAAGTAGTAGACAGCAAACAGATTTACCAACCGTCTCACTGCTAGCACTCCTTGTATTGTTGATATGTATTTTGCCAAGTTTGTGGCTTATCACCTCACATTGCTATCATGACTGTTTTAACTTGTTACTATTGTACACTGTGCAGTTTGTTAAAATTAATGTATATACTTGTGTAAATAAGTATGTTCTTTCTCTTTCTCTCTCTGTGTGTGTGTGTGTGTGTTTGTTTGTGTGTGTGTGTGTGTGTGTGTGTGTGTGTGTGTGTGTGTGTGTGTGTGTGTGTGTGTGTGTGTATGCTTGTGAGTGTGTGTGTATGTGTGTGTGTGTGTGTGTGTGTGTGTGTGTGTGTGTGTATGTGTGTGTGTGTGTGTGTGTGTGTGTGTGTGTGTACGTGTGTGTGTGTGTGTGTGTGTGTGTGTGTGTGTGTGTGTGTGTGTGTGTGTGTGTGTATGTGCAGGTGCAGTATATGTGTGTGTCTTTGTGTACATGGGTATAGGTGTGTTCTGATACTTTTGTGTGCATGTCTGTAGGTAAGTGTACCAATTATGAATTAATCATTATCGTGAAATTCTCATAAATAATTATCACTGTTGTAATAGCTACCCTCACTATCCAATAGCCTTCCTTTTTGTTGGTTGAAAGCAGTAATTCATGTACATTAAATTCTCTACAACCTGCCTACCCTACTAATCCACCCTTGTTTCTCAAAACAAATTTAAATGCACATACTGAATGTAAACCTCATCAATCCACCAACCTCGCCAATCCACCATGTGAGTCAAATTCCCAACTGTGGCAGATTTGAGTGGTTTCCTTGTATCAACAACAGGCTTGTTAAAAACCATAGGCTGAAATCACACACGCTCCTGCTCTTAGACTAGCTCTACAAGGCAAACTGTGTGCTCTGTATGGAGGCTGTCCACTGTATCACTACACTGCTTGTAGTATATATGCGTTTGCATGTTGACTATACGTATGTGTGTAGTATGCGTGTGTGTTACTGTATGTGTGGTACATACGTGTGTGGTATATGTGTGTGTTATGTGTGCTATATGCAGCAGGTGTGATTCGTACTGCATGCATATGATTAGGTGGAGTAGTCTATGGAGATAGTGTACGCATCATGTTTCTTATGTGCTGTGTGAGTACACACACA
>CAUJGJ010000434.1:2191616-2206616 GCA_963170055.1 Halisarca cf. caerulea
AGGAAGATGAAGGCAATTGTCCATGTTCCACTGTTCCCGGTGATGCTGCACCAAGTCAATTTGGCAGTTATCACTACTGTGACACTGGTAATTCTGGTAATACCAGCCAACATCGCTGGTTCACAGATAAAGCTCTGTGGAGCGGACAGGGATGCCACACTACCAGCACTTGCTGCAATGATCCAAACCTTCCATATTTTTGTAGGACTGATTTGGATGTGCAGAAGACAAGAAACGCGGATAGATTTGTCATTACGATGAGGTTCAGTGATGCTGCTGCCAGTGAAGATATTGGAATAACAAAGTTGGAGATTAACGTCGTCTAATCGATGAAGGGAACTATGAATATAACATCTGATCACTGATATATATACGTATATAGGTGCAGACATCAATGCAAGCATTTCATCTTAAATTAAAACATCTTTTTTCTTATGGCCCATCATTAATTTTGTCAGTTACTAGGAAAATAATTGAGACAATATCAGCTGTGAATTCTTTGATATAATTATAATTACAATGAAATTCATCAATGTATGTACGAGCATGATCAAATAACCATATGAATACACAATATATATTATGTAATTATAACAAGTGATAATGGGATAAGGTGGTCGACTTAGTCAGTATATTACATTTAACACTCTAGTATAATTATTTAAATGAACTTTACAGATTCTGAACTAAACTTCAATCCTTAATGATCATAAATTTAAAGCTTTGTATTACACATGTAAGAATGTATCAACAAGCATCTGGTGCTTGCCGTCAGTATAAAATATTGAGCAAAATGGCTCCAGCTAGGACATATAGAACAGGCATGTAACCATGCAAAGCTGGCCATCTTATTTTTGTTTCCAACTTTTTATGTGAGGAAAATTATTAGTTCCTAAGCGATATGGTATATTCGTTAGCCACAGCTCAAGAATTGCTACAGTAATTTCTATTATAGAGCTAGCAGAGTAACTATCACAGATGTATATATGTACATACTGGCTGCACAAGCCTAGTAGACACAGTTAACCCTTACTGAGAGTGAGTCCACACTTCACCTTTCCTTCGGCTGTGCAGGCTTCAATTTAGGCATAAGGTGACCCAGCGGGTCCAAGCCTCATCACTGACAACACTGTTCAGATCAAACACAAACATTGGAGTGCTTCAGAGGAGAGAAAAAAAATTAATAATAAATTAAGCTACACATACAGTAACTATTATGTACATACATATTTAATACTATGGATACATACGAATGATGTACACATATTATGTAAATACTGACAAAGTGTATAATTGTACGTTTGAATCCATTTGACTTTAAATTATATTATATCTAGCTTTTGGTTTGGTGGTAGATCCTTTAACTCTATGTGAGGTTTAAAGAGCATGCAGAATGTGCAATGGCAGTCAACTAATGATTCTTAACAAGCCTGTCATTAATGCATCACTTTCTGCATTCACCCATGGAACAATGAGGACAGCTATTGGTTAGTGAGAGTGACTATATTGCGTAGTGAGGGGGTTACTGGGTAGGGAGGAGAGCTATATATTGGGTAGTGAGGATAGCCATTTGGTAGTGAGGATAGCTATTAATTAGGTAATGAGGATTGGGTATTAAGGATAGCTATTGGGTAGTGAGGATTGGGTTGTGAGGATAGCTATTGGGCAATGAGGATTGGGTAATGAGGATAGCTATTGGCTAGTGAGGATAGCTATTACGACAACGATTATCAATTATGGGAGCTTTATGATTCTATCAATACAATGTCATATATAATTGGTAATCTTAATTAGTATACCTAGTATACAGACACAGAAAGGTATCAGAACACACCTAGAACATGAAATCAATGTACACTTGTGTGTGTGTGCGTGCACGCACACATACACACACACACACGCACACATGCACACACACACACACACACACACACACACACACACACACACACACACACACACACACACACACACGTACACACACACACACATGTACACACACCACACAAACCCATACACAAATGCACACATGCACACCTACACACACACACACACACACACACACACACACACACACACACACACACACACACACACACACACACATGTACACACATACATGTACACCCACAACACACAATACACATGCACACATACTCACATACAGTTGCACACGCACACACACACACACACACATACACACACACACACACACACACACGCACATACACACACACACACACACACACACACACACACACACACACGTAGTTATCTATCCCACAGCTAATTATCAGTATGAAGCGCGGGATGTAGGAATTTACGCACTGTACCAATTCCAACCCATGCAGTTCTGTCTAGCTCTCTGTCCATCTAGCCTTATGTTTGCCTAGTCCTATACCCATCTAGCTCCTTGTATGTTTAGCATTATGCCACTTTTATCAGTCTAAAATCCAGCAAAACGTCAGAATATGTGATTTTGGAGCTCCAAAATGTACCAGAAGCGAGTTGTGGTGCAAATGTGTTAGGCGGCCTATCATTGTTTCAGTGTCATCCGTATAATATTATATAGTATGGTATGATACATACATGCATACATACATATAAATATATTATATATTTATTATATATATATATATAATATATATATATATGTTTTTTTCTTAATCAGTATTATTATTTAGGCAGCAGCAAAGCTAAAGGAATAAAACAAAAACAAAGAAATATCACATAATAATAATATTCACACAGTACAACATCCATTAATGGATACAGCATTGAAATTTTGCATGCAAACACTGAGTTTTTGAAAGAGTTTCAAACATAGGTGAGGCGATCACATGAAAGGCAGCGGGATCTTTGTGCAAGATCAAGTGCATACGTATATATATATATATATTAATATATTTATTTATTATTATTACTTAAGAAACAAGAAATACAAGACATAAGGAACGTAAAACCTACAACCTAGGTACGACAAGCAGAATCACTGAGACAGCAAAGAATAGATGCACAATTAAAGTTTTGGATACAAAATTTAATACTTATACGCTGACACAATTTGATGTAAGACAACTTGCCTAGATCTACGAGCAATTTCTTTGATCTGGACAATATATATATATATATATATATATATATATATATATACGTATAATGTATGTATTGCCATACGTTGACTGTATGCCTGTCTGTGGCTGTACTTTCTGCCTTTGTGTTGCATTGTGTATATGTCCACAAATCATAATCTAACAGTACTATGTATAATTGTTGTCATGTATGACCAACAACAATCTGACTGCAGCTCTAGTGCATGCTTGTGGTCAGATTGAGCAAGACGGAGGCTATAAAAAAACAGCATTTGGTTCAAAATTCAATCGCTATGAGAATAATACATGAATTCTAAAGTGATAGTTCAACTCTTCTCTCTGACTATTATTGTCCTGTTCTCATCAGGATTTGCTCAAATCAGTAGTGATGAGGAATTAAAACAAAGACTCATTGCTCTATTTGATAATCTTCCAAGGAATGGCCAAAGAAGCTTGCCCAGAGACTTTTGTGGAGTCAGCGGCTGGCGAAAAGTAGTTAGTGTCTACGCCAGTTCTGGAGAGTGCCCCAACAACTTCAGACTTGATTCAGTTGGCAGAGGAATTAGGGTATGTCGTGGTGATACCGGAGCTCGTCCTCTAACAGCTGGGAGTCGCGTCCATCGTACAACCTTCAACGTCAGTGGTCTGTCATTCACCAAAGTTGCTGGGTTTGTGGAGGCATACCAGTTTGGCAGTCCTGATGCATTTAGTCGAGAAGAGACTCATGGTGGGATTGACGGAATCACATTCTCTTATGGAAATTCTAGCAGTCAATACTTCCTGTGGGCTTATGCCGCTGGAGGTGTCGATAAGAACAATGATTCAGAAGGCAATTGTCCATGTTCCACTGTTCCGGGTGATGCTGCACCAAGTAAATTTGGCAGTTATCACTACTGTGACACTGCAAATTCTGGTAATACCAGCCAACATCGCTGGTTCGCAAGGAAATATCTGTGGAATGGACTGGGATGCCCAACTACCAGCACTTGCTGCAATAACCCAAACCTTCCATATTTTTGTAGGACAGATTTGGATTTGCAAAAGACAAGAAACGCTGATCGATTTGCCATGACAATGAGGCTTAGTGCTCCCAGTTTCCTTGAAGATATTGGAATTTTAAAGTTGGAGATTTATGTCGCCTAATGGATGGAGGGAGCAATGAATAGAAAAGCAGCTGATCACTAATAGTAACATATACGTACGTAGGTGCAGGCATCAAATTACAAGCATTTCTTATTAAATTTTCACAATTGATTTTTTCTTTTCTTATTCCTCATTATTAATTCTGTTTGTTACTAGGAAATTTATCGAGACAATATCAGCTGCGAATTCTTTGATTATTAAAATGAAATTTATCAATGTATATATATCCCACTGCATGGGCGGTATCTATTATCTTCAAAGAGCCTTTGGTATGTTCGCAACATACCGGGGTATATCAATGACGGACAAAATCTACTTGAGCTCCTCGTAGCACAACCATTCAGCAATACAATCATAGAACGTTTCGGTCCGTTGACCTTCATCAGCTATATATAAACACAACAAAAACTATGAATGCTGTACATACAATGAATCCCATTAGTAACAACTCTTGTGGTTCATCAGTGGCCGAGATCTGGGTTAATCCACAATCAAGGTTCATATTGACATGATGCCTTTGGATCTCAATAGCTTCCACTATACGTCTTCTCCAATAGTTGCCCTCACATTTCAGGATGTGGGCATTACTCCAATCCACCTCACGTTCGTTCTTCCATGCATGAACAGCTATTCCATTATTCCTGTCTCCTTTCAGTACAGCTGCCTTGTGTTCTACCAATCTTTTCTTCAGTTTCTTCCAGTTTCCCCAATGTAGGAGCTATCACAATCCTTGCATGGTACTTCATATACAACCCCCTTCCTTAGGTGGTCTGGTCGCTTCTGTTTTATGCTTTCATCAGTCTATCCTTTAGGGGACCCCTTGACTTATAAACACCTCCTTTACCCCAACTTGTTTACAAACTCTGGGGATGTGTTGGGATATTTCCTTTACATATGGGATGAAAAGGATCCTTACATGTTCCACAGTTGAATTCTGTCCATCCCTCTGTGGGGCAAATGTGGGAGCAAGTGCTGGGGATATCCTCCATTTTGGGTAACCATTTCAATTTTACTTTGAAAGTGGTATCCAAATGTGTCATCTCACTCTGGATCATTTCACCAGTGCAGATGTTCTCAGCTCTACCCCGTAGACATTTTATGCTTGGATGATGGTTTGAGGCATAGTTTAGATATCTTTCGGAAAGAGTGGCTTCCTACAGACTCAATGCAAGCTTGTAGAGGTGCTGTTATCTATACAGTACAAGCATGTATGCTGAAATATACAGAAGAATGAAGTTTTAATAGAACATTCATTTTCTCAATTTTCCTGTTTTTTTGCTGTAGACCCTCCATTTATTTCTTTCCGTTGTATTCTGTTATTGATGTTAACTTCCCCATGTAGTAAAAGCATACTAGAGCAAAAGCACGGCACTGAACAACCGCTGCTTCGAATTCACTGATGGTCATTCTTCAGAATCTATAAATATTGCCGTAGGTTGGCATTATGTCTGTCTGTGGCTGTACTTCCTGCCTTTGCATGTGGTGCAATTTAGGCACGCAAATCATAATCTGACTGTCTTCTTATTATCATGCATGACCAACAGCCATCTAACTGCAGTGCTTGCTTGCATCTGGTCAGATTGAACAAGACGGAGGCTATAAAAACCATCATTTGGTTCAAAATTCAGTGTGTGTGTGTGTGTGTGTGTGTGTGTGTGTGTGTGTGTGTGTGTGCATGTGTGTGTGTGTGTGTGTGTGTGTGTGTGTGTGTGTGTGTGTGTGTGTGTACTGATACCGTACCTTTGCGTGTCTGTATAGGTAAATGTACCAATTATGTATTAATCAGAATCATAAAATCCTATAAAATTGATGATCACTGTTGTGATAGTTACCCTTATTACCCAATAGCTATCATCATTGTTGTGTGAATGCAAAAATCCATGTACGAATGACAGGCAAATGAGGAATAATTGGCTGAAATTACACCCTCCTGCTTTCTGCAAATGAAATGTTTACCTGTGTGTCGCAGGCAGAGACTGTCCACATTATTCTTTGTAAGGAGGCTGTTCTTTAGCTGTGTCCTTTGTAGAGAGGCTGTCGTTTAGCTGTGTCCTTTGTAGAGAGGCTGTCATTTAGCTGTGTCCTTCGTAGAGAGGCTGTCCTTTAACTGATCTTTAGCTGTGTCCTTCGTAAAGAAGCTATCCACCTTTCAAAGCATCTGATATAGGACGTTTCACTGGATTTGGCCATACGTGTGCTCAATACAATAATATATGTATATATCATATAAACAATTATATATAAACTAAAGAAAATATGTTTGATGTTTATATACCTGAGAAAAGGATAATAAGGACAACACATCGTCACATGCTCAGTGGACATGTACCATGCATGGACTCTGGCCAATTTAGTTTGATTAATTGCAAGTTGTAGGTGGCAAACAGTGTAAATTATTGGTGACCTCTGTATAGTAGGTTTGGTAATAGCCTGTGACCTCTGTATACCTGGAGAGTCAGTTGTGCATGGTATGAACTACGCATGAGATGGAGGATAAAATATGTACACAAACATGCATGCAATGTACGCTATTATAATATGTTACATGTGAAAGATATAATATGTGTGTGTTTGTGTGTGTGTGTGTGTGCAGTATGTGTGTGTGTGTGTGTTTGTGTACATGTGTATAGGTGTGTTCTGATACCTTTGTGTGCATGTCTGTAGGTAAGTGTACCAATTATGAATTAATCATTATCGTAATTAAATTGTCATAAATAATTATCGCTGTTGTAATAGCTACATTCACTATCTAATAGCTATCCTTATTGTTGAATGAATGCACAAATTCATGTACATTAAAATCTCTACAACCTGCCTACCCTGCTAATCCACCCTAGTTTCTCAAAACAAATTAAGATGAATGTACTGAATGTAAACCTCATCAATCCACCAATCCCCCAATCCACCATGAACTAAGTAAAAATGCCATGCAACTGTGGCAGATTTGATTGTTTTTCTTGTATCAACGACAGGCTTGTTAAAAACCATAGGTTGAAATCACACACACTCCTGCTCTTAGACTAGCTCTACAAGCCAAACTGTGTGCTCTGTATTGAGGCTGTCAACTGTGTCACTACACTGCTGTAGTATGTGTTTGTGTACTGTACGTATGTGTGTAGTATGCGTGTGTATTACTGTACGTGTGGTACATGATATGTATATAGTATGTGTATTGTGTGTGTTAAGTGTGAGTGGACTGTAGGTGTGTAGTATTTGTGTGCATTACTGTATGTGTGGTACATATGTGTGTGGCATGTGTGTGCCAATCCCCATATTATACTGAAGTTTTTTTGTTTTTTTTTTCGGGAGGAAAATCATTTGTTTGCTTGGTGAATGTGTGTTGTTACAGTAAATTACAATTCCTCAACAAGCCTGGTTTCATACCATTGCCGATCAGAAACTTGTTTACTCCTTTTGGACCCATCAATATTATATAATATTAATACATACACCCACACACGCACGTACACACAGTCACACACATACACGCACACACATACACACACACACACACACACACACACACACACACACACATACACATACACACATGCACACACGGTACGCACACACATGCAATCATGTACACACACACACACACACACACACACACACACACACACACACACACACACACACACACACACAAACACACCCAACACACCCACCCCGACACACACACACATACACACACACCCAAACACACACACACACAAACACACCCAACACACCCACCCCGACACACACACACATACACACACACACCCAAACACACACTGAGTGCATGGTCTAGCATTGCTGATCCTATAGCTTTCCACCATTTTGTTGTCAAGGGTATTACCTCATGCATACTGAGTATAAAATATGGAGGAAGCTTATTGGTTATAGGTGGCAACTCCGGACTCTATGCAAGCATATAGAGGTGCTGTTATGTATACCGTACAAGCATGCATGCTGAAATGTACAGTAGAACGAAGTTTTCACAGAACAGTCATTTTCTCTATGTTCCTACATTTATTCTGCTGTAGACACTCCTTCGATATCCTTCCATTGTATTCTGTTGTACATATTAACTTCCCCATGCAGTAGAAGCTTATTAGAACAAAACATGGCTCTAAACAACCTAGCTGTTTCACTGATCGCCATATTCTACTATAATGAGTACATTGCCATAAGTTGACTGTATGTCTGTCTGTGACTGCACGTTCCGCCTTTGTGTTGCATTGTGGGCAAACAAATCATAATCTGACTGTCTATTATATTGTTGTCATGCATGACCAACAACCATCTGACCAGTACTTGCTTGTGGTCAGATTGAACAAGAAGGAGGCTATAAAACCAGCATTTGGTTCAAATTTCGATCCTTATGAGAAAAATTATGAGTTGTAAAGTTGTAGTTCAAATCGTTTCTCTGACTATTATTACCCTGTTCTCATCAGGATTTGCTCAGAACAGAACCATTGAAGAATTTGCCGATATAATATTTAAGAATGCTAGAACTGGCCAAAGAAGCTTGCCCGGAGACCTTTGTGGAGTCAGTGGCTGGAGAATAGTAGTTAGTGTTAATGCCCGTTCTGGAGAGTGCCCCAACAACTTCACACTTGATTCAGCTGGCAATGGAATTAGGGTATGTCGCGGTGATACCAGACCTTCTCTAACAAGAGGGAGGCATGTCCATAGTACAACCTTCGACGTCAGTGGTCTGTCGTTCACCAAAGTTGCTGGGTTTGTGGAGGGATACCAGTTTGGCAGTCCTGATGCCTTTAGTCGACGACACACTCATGGTAGGATTGACGGAATCACATTCTCTTATGGAAATTCTAGCAGTCAATACTTCCTGTGGGCTTATGCTGCTGGAGTTGCTGATAAGAAAGAGAGAGCCGGTTGTCCATGTTCCACTGTTACGGGTGATGCTGCACCAAGTAAATTTGGCAGTTATTACTACTGTGACACTGGTAATTCTGGTAATACCAGCCAACGTCGTTGGTTCACAGAGAAGGTTCTGTGGAGTGGACAGGGATGCCCCACTACCAGCACTTGCTGCATTGATCCAAACCTTCCATATTTTTGCAGGACAGATTTGGATTTGCAAAAGACAAGAAATGCTGATCGATTTACCATTACAATGAGGTTCAGTGATGCTGCTTCCCTTGAAGATATTGGGATAACAAAGTTGGAGATTTACGTCGTCTAATCGATGAAGGGAACTATGAATATAACATCTGATCACTGATATTATACGTATGTAGGTGCAGACATCAATGCAAGCATTTCATCTTAAATTATCACAATTCTTTTCTCACTGCTCATCATTATAATTTAAATTTGTTAGTTATTAAGTAATCGAGACAATGTCAGCTGTGAAATCTTTGATATTATATTAATACAATAGGTACATTTATCAATGTACCTACGCGCATGATAAAGCAATTACATTACATCAATCATTTGAATACACTATACCAATATCTTAATAATATATGTAATTATAACAAGTGACCATGGATAAATAAAAATGAATTTTGAAGATTTTGAACTAAACTTCAATCATTGATCATGCAAGCTCTTTTGCATGTAAGAGTATACCAACAAGCATCTTTGCCTGCGGTCAGATATTGAGCAAGACGGCTTCAGGATATATAGAACAGGCATGTAACAATGCAAAGCTTAAAATTGCCATCATTAATTTTGCTTCCAATTTCAGCTATGAGGAAAATCATTAGTTCCTAAACGATATGGTCAAACTGTTCTTTCTAATTGATATTGACCTGTTTACATCAGCATTTGCTGATCGAGATCGATGATACCAAGGAAAGGGTTGAAGGGCTAATCCAATAGGATAGGGTCTACGCTTGGGAAACCCACTTGTTCTTGCCGTGCAATTGTCGATGGCACCGGCCTGTGGTGCCAAACTGCAGAATGGTGAATACTATACTAACATTGATTGTAGTATTCTCTTCTCAGCTCATTAAGTACATGTTTGCATGTGCATGTGCGTTTATAAATTATATCTTTCCCAGCTTATAATGCACACTGCATGCATACATGAGCGGATGTGTGTATATGTGTTCATGTGCACGTGTGTGTGTGTGTGTGTGTGTGTGTGTGTGTGTGTGTGTGTGTGTGTGTGTGTGTGTGTGCAGTGTGTGTGTCTGTGTGTGTGTGTGTGTGTCTGTGTGTGTGTGTGTGTTGTATGTGTGTGTGTGTGTGTGTGTGTGTGTGTGTGTGTGTGTGTGTGTGTGTGTGTTAAGTGCACTTGCATGTCACATCAATAACTCCTATGTACTTTGTTAGAATTGCTACTGTAGTTTACCTTTCTTTTTTGTAGTTAACTCTATACCAGTCATTAGTACTGGGTTTATGGTAATAATCATTGGTGACAAGGAAAAAAAAGAAAAAAAAAGTGTGCATGTGTGTGTATGTATGTTTGTCTACAAGCACATGCAGTGTGTGCATGCGTGTGTCTGCATGTACATGTTCTGCTATCTTTGTCCGTCTGTATAGGTAAGTGTACCAATTATGTATTAATCAGAATCATAAAACTCCTATAAAATTGATGATCACTCTTGTAATAGTTACCCTTATTTCCCAATAGCTATCGCCATTGTTGGGTGAATGCGAAAATCCATGTACCAATGACAGGCAAATGAAGAATAATTGGCTGAAATTACACCCTCCTGCTTTCTGCAAATGAAATGTTTACCTGTGTGTCGCAGGCAGAGGCTGATCCCAATATCCTTTGCAAGGAGGCTGTTCTTTAGCTGTGTCCTTTGTAGAGAGGCTGTCGTTTAGCTGTGTCCTTCATAGAGAGGCTGTCGTTTAGCTGTGTCCTTTGTAGAGAGGCTGTCATTTAGCTGTGTCCTTCGTAGATAGGCGGTCCTTTAGCTGTCCTTTAGCTGTTCCCTTTGTGGAGAGGCTATCCTTTAGCTGTTCTTTAGCTGTGTCCTTTGTGGAGAGGCTGTCCTTTAGCTGTGTCCTTTGTGGAGAGGCTGTCCTTTAGCTGTGTCCTTTGTGGAGAGGCTGTCCTTTAGCTGTGTCCTTTGTGGAGAGGCTGTCCTTTAGCTGTGTCCTTTGTAAAGAAGCTATCCTCCTTTTCAGAGCATCTTCTATAGAAAGTTTCACTGCATTTGGCCATACATGTGCTTAATAATATACATATCATAATAATAAACAATTTTATAAACTAAAGTAAATATATTCAGTTTTGTATATGCATGGAAAAGATAATAAGGTCAACACATCATCACATGCTTAGTGGACATGCCGTATGAACGCCGGCCATTTTAGTTGTGATCAATTGCAAATTATGCGTGACAAGCTGTGTAAGCGGTGACCGCTGAATTGTAGGTTTGGTAATAGCCTGTGACCGTGTATACCTGGAGAGTCAGTTGTGCATGGTATGAACTACGCAATGAGAGGGAGGATAACGTGAGTGACCGATAAAAGAAGTACATGAACTTAGTTACATTTCTTTTCCTTTGGTTCTATATTTTCTGTTCCTTGTTATCATAACACCTCATACTCTCCATTGTAGGCTTTTGGCTCCATCTCCACCCAAACAGAGCAATATCAAGTTTTCGAGAGCAATGAAGAACAAAGTGTACAATCAAGGAATGTCATCCCGTTATTACCAACGAATCCCAGTATGAGAAAAGTCACAAATGCTCACATGGAGGTTAAGATCTGCCGTCAAAACTATAACTACACTGAATTCTTGCGTGGTATGATATCTGAAAACACCATCTGGTTTTATATGGTGTTTCATTTCACAAGCACATCTAAATGGGTTCTTTTTTCCCGGTAGACAACCCCTTCATTTGGGTAGAGCAAATCTGCCAAGTGCCCTTATCTTCATGAGCAAGGTCACTTGTCAGGCAGCATTTTGTTTCAAGCCAAAACTGCAGCTATAGTGGCAATTCTTAAGAATGGCTGAAATATGAACGCTCTTGGAGTCAGGGTATTGCTTTCAACTATAGCTAGTCCAGCCTTATATAATATATGACCACCTTTCTTGGTCTGCTGGCATCCAATAGTTTCATGAACCAGACCCTTCCCCGCCCATATTTATAAAATGGAGGGTGGGGAGGGGTGTGGTTCATGAGCTCAGCAACCAACCATTAATTTACAAGAGACAGTGCATCCATAAAAGTCCTTTGTAGCCGGGGTGTGTGTATTGCCCTGTCTGGCTATAGTTATATAAAAATAATTATGATATTGTTTGTTTGGTCTGTC
Source organism: Halisarca cf. caerulea (assembly GCA_963170055.1). NCBI lineage: Eukaryota > Metazoa > Porifera > Demospongiae > Chondrillida > Halisarcidae > Halisarca > Halisarca cf. caerulea. Next base: position 2,204,084 of record CAUJGJ010000434.1, read on the forward strand.
AATTGATTGTCATTGCATACTATGCACCTGTGTGTGTGTGTGTGGAGGGGATTGACTGTGTGTTTGTGTGTATTGGTGTGTGTGTATTATATATATATATATATATATATATATATATAATATGTATACGTGCGTGTGTGTGTGTGTGTGTGTGTGTGTGTGTGTGTGTATGTGTGTGTGTGAGTTTGTGTGTGTGTGTGTCTGTGTGTGTGTGTGTGTGTGTGTGTGTGTAGGTGTGCATGTGTGTGTGTGTGTGTGTGTGTGTGTGTGTGTATGTGTGTGTGTGTGTGTGTGTGTGTGTGTGTGTATGTGTGTGTGTGTGTGTGTGTGTGTGTGTGTGTGTGTGTGTGTGTGTGTGTGTGTGTGTGTGTGTGTACATGCGTGCATGTGTGTGTGTGTGTGTGTGTGTGTGTGTGTGTGTGTGTGTGTGTGTGTGTGTGTGTGTGTTGATGTGCATGTGTGGGAGGTGTTGGGTAGATGAGTGTGTGATTATGTTCACAGTACATGAGATTAACCAATTATCAGCTAGAATTCAGTATTGAAGAACAGCAATTTATCTGACAGGATTACACTTAGGTACAGAGGTAGCATGTCATGTGACAACCTATCGATAGAAAAGGTGGCCTTTGGTCACCTTTTTCTTATATGGGACGAATTATTAATAATTGTGATATAAATGTGTGTTGTATGCATCCATACACACATATGTAAGATTTGTATCTATTAGTTATTCTTATTTTTGCAAGATGGAAAGTTTATATATGGACACACACACACACATACACATACACAAATGTTAACGTGCACACACACACACACACACACACACACACACACACACACACACACGTACACACACATAAACAAACGTGCACACACACACACACACACACACACACACACACACACACACACACACACACACACACACACATATGCACACACACATACACACACACAGAGACAGTCACACATACACACATTTTTGTGCTTAACTGATATAATAGTTATCTTGAAGAAGAGGACCAAATTGGCCAGCATATTGCTTTCAACCCTTACTATACAATTTTGGTTGTTGGAGATGATAGGTACACATGTACTGTACATAATATGTATATGTATCTGTGTACTATGTTCATGGGTCATTGCAAACATACATGTGCCATACGTGGCCATTGTGGTCACTGTGTAATGCAGCCACCTGTCTATACCGGCCCGCACTAATTCTTCTCCAAATCAGCAGTAATGTATGGTATTCTACCTCATTAAAGCAGCCACCTGTCTATAACAGCCAAAAAATTTTGCCCCAATGATGACCGCAATAGACAGGTTCCACTGTATATGGGCAACAGACATTTACACTCAGTAGTAGATAAGGTTGTATCGACAGTAGCACTGGAGATGTAAGGTAAATGATTCAATATAGTCTTTAGAAGCTGGGTGGAAAAAACACTAACTCACATAATTCAGTAGACTTGTATAGTAAGTACCTTCAAGGCAAGGTAATTAGGTCCTCACCATCGGATGTACTTAGTATCAAAAGTACTTTCAATGGTATTGTATGAGGTAGGGAATGGGTAATGAGTACTTACATATTGTACTATTCAGGAGTACTTGGCTAACCCAGGTTAATACACAACAGAGTTGACTGTATATATATATATATATATATATATATATATATATATATATATATATAGTATGTATGTACACAAATTGTCATAATCATAATTATAATTGTTGTCATACATGACCATAACCATCCGACCGCAGCTCTATAGTGTTTGCTAGTGCACAAGACAGAGGTTATAAAACAGGAATGCAACCAATTCTTGCCGTCACTTGCATCCAATTTCACTGCATGTGGGGAAAATCATGAGTTCTAAAGTGATAGTTGAAATCATCTTTCTGACTATTACTGTCTTGTTCACTACAGGATTTGCTCAGATCGATAATGCCGATGGTAGCAATACAGAATCTAGATCTGATGATATAAGAACCAGGCCCCATGATTTCCTCAACAATAGGGATAACCCTGGCAGTACACCTAATGATGATAATGTCAACCCCTTTCATGGACCTGTCAGGCACAGAACCGCGATCGCAGACGTTTGTGGAGGCAGTGGCTGGGAAAGAATAATTAGTGTTGATGCCAGCTCTGGAGAATGTCCCAACAACTTCAGACTTGATTTAGCTGGCAGTGGAATTAGGGTATGCCGCGGTGATATTAGAGCTCCTGGATCAAATAGGAGTCGCATCCATCGTGCAACCTTCAGCATCGACAGCCATGTATCCTTCACCAAAGTTGCTGGGTTTGTGGAGGGACACCAGTTTGGCAGTCCTGATGCCTTTAGTGGACGAAACACTTTTGGGGGCATGGACGGAATCACATTCTCTTATGGAAATTCTAGCAGTCAATACTTCCTGTGGGCTTATGCCGCTGGAGTTGCCGATAAGAAAGACAGAGCTGATTGTCCATGTTCCACTGTTCCTGGTGATGCTGCACCAAGTAAATTTGGCAGTTATTACTACT
>CAUJGJ010000434.1:2214116-2216616 GCA_963170055.1 Halisarca cf. caerulea
AGAGAGGTTTTGTGGAGTGGAGAGGGAAACACAGAGGCACTTGCTGCAATAACCTAAAACTTACTTTTTTGAGGACAGATTTGGATTTGCAGAAGACAAGGAACGCTGATCGGTTTATTGTTACAATGAGGCTTACCAGCCCTACTTGAATTGAAGATAATTGAATAACAGAGTTGGAGATTTACGTCGCCCAATCGATGGAGGGAACTAGGCTTAGAAAGCAGCTGATCATTGCAGCTAATACACATCATATATATACATAGGTGTAGGTATCAATACTAAGTTAAACATTTAATTTACCACATTTCATGTCTTATCTCTCATCATTGTTAGTTACTAGGAAAGTAATCGAGACAATATCAGCTGTGGATTCTTAGACATAATTCATCAATGTATTACAATACATTTGTGTGTGCATGATCAAATTATCACATTACATCATTTTGAATACACAAAAAATAGCAAGTGACAATTATGGTAATAAAGTCATTATTAAATTAACACCCTGGTATATAATATATACAAAATTTGCAGAACTACACTAATTATTGATCATGCAAATTTGTATATATCATGTCATGTAAGAGTACACCAGTATTTGCAGTGAGATATCGACCAAGGCGTCTCCAAGATATATAGAACCAGCATGTAATAATGCAAAGCATGCCATCTTCAATTTTCTTTCCAATTTCTTTTTGAGGAGAGTTATGGGTTCCAAAGAGATGGTTATACTGGTCTTTCTAATTGTTATTATCCTTTTTATGTAATATACAGCAGAACTTGCTGCGATCAATGATATAGAGGAAAGGGTTGAAAGGCAAGCCAGTATAGGATAGGTTCCAGTACTGGGAGTCCCACTAGCTTTTGTTGTGCAATGTCGATGCAACCTGTGGTGCTAAACTGCAGAATTCTATGCTAACAGTGATTGTATATAGTATTCTCTTCTCAGCTGATTAAGTAGATAATGTACACTGCGTGCATGTATAAGTGTATGTGTGTGTATGTGTGTGTGTGTATGTGTGTGTGTGTGTGTGTGTGTGTGTGTGTGTGTGTGTGTGTGTGTGTGTGTGTATGTGTGTGTGTGTGTGTGTGTGTATGTGCGTGTGCGTGTGCGTGTGCGTGTGTATGTGTATGTGTGTGTGTGTGTGTGTGTGTGTGTGTGTGTGTGTGTGTGTGTGTGTGTGTGTGTGTGCGCTTAATGTGTGTGTGTGTTTGTATGTGTTTGTGTGTGTCTGTGTGTGTGTGTGTGTGTGTGTGTGTGTGTGTGTGTGTGTGTGTGTGTGCGTGTGTGTGTGTGTGTTTGTGTGTGTGTGTGTGTGTAGGTGGGTGGGTGGGCGGGTGCAGTGTGCGCATACGAATTATGTAATAATCAGCATCATGAAACTCTCATAAATTAATGATTATCCCTGTTCTGATAGTTACACTCACTAACTAATAGCTAATCTAATTTACGTACATTAAAACCTCTACAACCTGCCTACCCTGCTACTCCACCCTAGTTTCTCAAAACAAATTAAAATGCACGTACTGATTGTAAACCTCATTAATCTACCAACCCCGCCAATCCACCATGTGAGTGAAACTCCCAATTGGGGCAGATTTGAGTGGCTTCACTGTATCAACGACAGGCTTGTTGAAAATCATAGGCTTAAATCACACACTCCTGCTCTAGCTTTACAAGCTCAAACTGCATGTAGGCTGTCCACTGTATCCTTTTATGTACAGAGAAGCTGTTCTTAACTGTATCCTTATAGAGAGACTATCTTTAAAGCATATTCTTTGTAGAGAGGCGCTTATACTGCATGTGTCCTTTATAGAGAGGCTTTCCTTGAACCATCTTCTTTATAGAGAGGCTGTTTCAACTTTGCCCTTTATAGATAGTCTGTCGTTAAACCATGTTGTATATAGAGAGGCTAGCTGTTCTCAAACTGTGTTCTTTCTATATTAATATGGAGAGGTTGTTCTTAAACCATGTTCTTTATAGAGAGGCTGTTTGAACTGTGTCCTTTATAGAGAGTCTGTCGTTAAACCATGTTGTATATAGAGAGTTTAGCTGTTCTCAAACTGTGTCCTTTCTATATATTAATATGGAGAGGCTGTTCTTAAACCATGTTCTTTATAGAGAGGCTGTTTGAACTGTGTCCTTTGTGAAGGAGCTATCCTCACAAGTCATATGGTTTTATGGTGTTTAAACAGGTCACTATTTCTCAGTAGAAAACCCCTTTATTCGGGTTGAGCAAGTTGACGAGTACTGTCTCGTGACAGTCTGTGCTAAAACGAGTGCTAAGAGATTTGTGGCAGTTCTGCCGAGTGTCCTTGTCTTCATGAGCAAGGCCACTTTTCAGGCAGCATTTTGTTTCAAACCAAAACAGCAGCTATTATGGTAATACTTCAAAATGGTTGAGATTCGACTGCTCTAGACTCATACAGTGTGGTGTTTGTGTGTCCATTAATGTACAGTACTGTGACATGAATAATAATCCATATAATGCTACTGTAC
>CAUJGJ010000434.1:2221616-2229116 GCA_963170055.1 Halisarca cf. caerulea
TTTTCCTCGCAATGAAAATGGCCGGAGAAGAGGTATGATGGCAAGCATTGATTACATGCCTGTTTTATATCCCCAATCCATCTTAATTGTTCAATCTGATTGCAAGCACCAGGTGCTTGTTGGTATACATTATACGTTTTCATGTAAAGCTAATGAGTTTGTGTGATCAATAAATTGCATGTATATACAAAATTCTGTAGATTTTATTCATGTTATGTACGAGTGCGTTTAACTGTCTTTAATACTATTGTCACCTGCTCTTCATTATATGTTGTGTGTTCGAAATTAATGATGCATTGTGGCTATTAAATCATGCCATAGATGCATTCATAAATTTCAATGTAAATAATATCAAACAATGCACAGCTGATCTTGTCTCGATTACTTTCCTACTTACTGTTACTAATTATGATGAGCGATAAGTAAGTTAATGAATTCTGGTAATATAGCAAGAAAACTAAAATTAATGTTATATAGTATTGATACCTGAAGCTATGTATGTATAATATATATCAGCAGTGATCAGCTGCTTCCCATTTAAAGTTCCCTAAATCGATTAGGCGACGTAAATCTCAAACTTTGTTATTCCAATATCTTCAAAGGAAGTAGGGCCATTGAGCCTCATCGTAATGGTGAATCGATCAGTGTTTCTCGTCTGCTGCAAATCCAAATCTGTCCTACAAAAATATGGAAGATTTAGGTGATTGCAGCAAGTACTGGTGGTAGGACATCCTTCTCCACTCCACAGTACTTTATCTGTGTACCAGCGATATTCACTAGAATTCCCAAAATTCCCAGTGTCACAGTAGTGAAACCTGCCAAATTCACTTGGTGCAGCATCACCCGGAACGGTGGAACATGGACAATTACCTTCATTTTTCTTATCGGCATCTCCTGCAGCATAAGCCCACAGGAAGTTTTGACTGCTAGAATTTCCATAAGAGAAGATGATTCCGTCGACCATCCCACCCAGTGTCCTACTTCGACTAAAGGCATCAGGACTGCCAAACTGGTATCCCTCGACAAACCCAGCGACTTTGGTGAAAGATAAACTACTTCTGATGCTGAAGTTTGCTTGACTAGAAACTATTCCTGCAGGAGGTGTGATATCACCACGGCATATCCTTGTTCCACTACCAGTTGAATCGAGAGTGAAGTTGTTGGGGCACTCTCCAGAGCTGGCATCAAAACTAACTACTCTTGTCCAGCCACTGACTAGACAAAAGTTTCTGGGCAAGCTTCTTTGTCTGATAACATCCCCATCACTACTTCTAGTAGGTATAATCCCATCTCTCCGCAATGAACTTATAAGTTCATTAGTGCTTTCGTCGACAGTATTGTTCTCAGCAAATCCTGATAAGAACAGGGCAATAATAATCAGAGAGACGAGTTGAACTATCACTTTAGAATGCATGATTTTTCTCACCTGCAGTGAAATTGGAAACACACGCATTGGCCTGTTTTATAGCCTCCCTCTTGTCTAATCTGACCACAAGCAAGCACTGGTCACATGGTTGTTGGTCATGTATGACAACAATTATTATAGTAGACAGTCAGATTTGTGTATATACACAAGGCAACACAAAGACAGAAAGTACAGTCACAAACAGATACACAGACTGTCGTGAGGGAACTTATGGCATAATACGTACTGAACCCTTTGTCCGATATTATCGTCATCATTTCATGTAAACAACATTGTTGAGCCTGACACATGCATTCTTGCTGTGTCAAGAATGTTAATATTCAGTGAATGATTAAATGCTACTATTATTATTTTATTGTTGCTATAAGAGAGAAATTTGAATGTTCCATTCTCTAGATGGCAACATGCTGGTAGTGCCCAAAACATCAATGGTTGTCTAGGAGATGGTGAGGTGAGAACAGGTCATGACTTGCATGATGGCAGTGCACGACAGCTATAGGTGACAGCAAACTTGCCAGCTAGTGTTGAATCTCATTGCAATTGGTTGAGGCCCACGCACTGTTAGAGTGACATTAGAATCTGCAAAAACTTCACTTCTCAAGTGTCACTCTTGCAATTGTGAGTGGCATGCACCTTGTGTACGTAGATCGGTTAGACATCCAAGGTTTCAAAAACATGCTGCGTTGTTGTGATCATTTTGTTTCAAACTTATGCTGTTTTCTTCAGACATACATGATTACATACATGATAATCCGAATCATGGGTTGCCATCAATCTCCTAGACCATTAGAGTTCCTTGTATATGTATAAATTGTTATTAATTTTCTCAGGGAAAGTGAACCTCACCTGCTCAGTGTGTGTATGTGCGCGCGCGTGTGTGTGTGTGTGTGTGTGTGTGTGTGTGTGTGTGTGTGTGTGTGTGTTTAAGTGTGTGCGTGTGTGTGTCCGCACGTATATACATGTTAATAGGTGCATGTGTTCTGATATCTTTGTTTGCCTGCATAGGTAAGTGTACCAATTATGTATTCATCGGAATCATAAAACTCTCATAAATAATTATGACTGTTCTTACAGTAATAACTACACCCCTCATTACCCAATAGTTGTCTTCATTGTTGGCAGAAAGTTATGTACTATCGACAGGCTTATTAAGAATCACTGCCTGAAATTACATGCACGTGCACTTGTCCTCTCTACAAGTTTAACCTGTGTGCTATGTGGAGAGGTTGTACACCTAGTCTATGACCTTTTATAAGAAGACTGTCTTTAGCTGTGCCCTTTGTAGAGGGCTATAGCTGTTCTTGAACGGTGTCCTTTGTACCATGTTTTTTGTAGAGAAGCTGTTTTATTAAACTGTGTCCTTTGTAGGAAGGCTGTTCTCAAACTGTGTCCTTTGTAGAGAGGTTGCCCTCATTTCAGAACATCTGCTATAGAAGATTTCACTTCATTTGGTCATACATGAGCTGAATATAATATTATATATATAGGTATATATGTATTAAGAACAATTTCTTATAATATTAAACTAAATTAATTGAATATAGTTTTTATATGCCTAGGAAAAAGATAATGAGGACAACACATCATCACATGTTCAGTGGACGTGCTGCATGGACGCCGGCCATTTTAGTTGTGATCAGTTGCATGCTATATCCAGTGTTATAATGGTGACCTCTGTGTTGTAGGTTTGGTATTAAAAATTTTTAGCATGTAGAGCCTGTATACCTAGAGAGTCTGCTGTGCACAGTAAAAACTATGCAGTGAGAGGGAGTATAAAGAGAGTGTGATATGGATAAAATAATTGAGGAACTTGCGTTGCTTTCCTTTGCATGGTTCTATACTTTTCGTTTCCTTGTTATCTTTGCATTGTAGTCTTCTGGCCCCATCTCCACTCATACAGAGCAGAATCAAGTTTTTGAGAGCACCGAAGAACAAAATTTACAATTGAGGATTGTCATTGCGCAATTACCAACAAATCGTTGTAGAGGAAAGGAGGGAAAAATCTGCCACCAATTAATACTAAAAGTTAGATTGAAAATATCTTATGGGGTATGATTTCCGAATGTCTATCATGTGGTTATAAGGTGATTCTTTCACAAGCACGTCTAAACAGGTCACCGTTTTCTCCATTGAAAACCCATGAGCAAGTCAACTGTTCCATGACAGTTTGTGCTAAAATGTGTGTTAAGACGTTTGTAGCAATTCTAACTGTGCTCTTGCCTTCATGAGTGATGCCGCTTTTCAGGTAAAGTTTCGTTTCAAGCCCAAATAGCCACTATTCTGGAAATTCTTCAACATGGTTCGAATTTAAATGGTCTTAGACTCGACTAATAGCATCAGGACTACCAAACTGGTATCCCTCCACAAACCCAACAACAGTCAGTCAATCAATAATACATTATTGTTGATGCTGATGGTTGCACGATGGACGCAACTCCTACCCAATCCAGGAGCTCTGATATCACGACGGCATACCCTAATTCCACTGCTAGCTAAATCAAGTCTGAAATTGTTGGGACATTCTCCTGAACTGGCTCCACAAAAATTTCTGGGCAAGCTACTTTGGCCGATAGGAAAGGGGCTGATAGTATCCCCACCACTAGTTCTAGTGAGTATTATCCAAAGTTTCCGCAATATACTGATAAAATATTAATGCTTTCCTCGGCAATATCAATACTGTTCCAAGCAAATCCTGATGTCATACAGGTGTGCTAGATGACAATGTAAAATCAGAGGGGTTGCACTTGACAGACCAAACAAGCAGTTTTTCACATAGTATTACAAGGAAACAAATATTATAGAACCTAAGGACAAGGAATGCAAGTTCATGAGTTTATTCTAGCTTTTCATCCTCCCTCTCATTGCGTAGTTCATACCGTGTAGTCCACAGGCTAAATACCAAACCTATAATACAAAGGTCAACATTTACACTGCTTGGCAAGGATACTTTGCAATTGATCACAACTAAAATGGGGGGCAGCCATGCAGTGCACCTTGTTCCCAGTTCCCCTAAACTTTGTCTATCCCTATAACCGTCTAGCCTCATGTATGTGTAGCCCTATGCTAGGCTAGCCTTATGGCCCTGTCTAACCCTTTGGCCTGTGAAATCCTACTGAAACAACTGTTTCTCATTTTAAATGGTTTTGTTAATGTCTGTCTTAATTGTCTGCATAATATTCAATGTTACAGTAAAAATATTACAGAGCCGGCTCGGTGGCACTTGACTTGAGTAGGCCACAGTGTAACTGCACCATGCACGTAAACAAAACATTTCATGTTTGTAATAAAATAATCCTTTGATTATGGACATACACACATGCATCTGACACATTTCATAAAAGGTGATACAGTGGAGTCTCTGAATGAAGTGCACTCTCAAATTGGGACAATTCCATTTATTCTTCGGCTGGAGGGTGTCCTCTCTGGGAGGAGCAAAATATATGAAAACCATTTGAAGAATATAATATTATTATTGGGACTTCAACCTGTGTCCTTTGCAGAGTGGTTTATTGTACTCTGTCCTTATTTCAAAGAGTCCACTATCAGATCAGAGGTTCCACTGTGTTCCTGTTTGTAGCCTATACAAGCTAGCAGTACCACTTAATGTTATGTCCCTTCAGTAAGAAAATCTGAAGGATATTTAATCCACTACTAACTATTCTCCCATATGCAATAGATTAGTAATGGATTCAATACGTTTCGGATTTAAATAGGTCATTGAAATTGGTATACTGGTATGGGGCGGACTACAGACAGGAACATGGCCATCTTTGTATATTATACATTATTGGTGGAAAATCGGTAATTACGCTCACGGCGAGCGAATAGTCTGAGGAAATTGCTTAGGATTCTGTGGTTTCGAAGATACAGGTGTTTATTATGTATTTGTGGTTATTACAACCTGGCCTATAGCTAATTTCCGGTCATGAAGAGTTTGTTTTGTTCTTAAGGCTTCCAAAAATGTTGTGTAGCCCACCTGTCTGAAGTACACAAATCATAATTTGGCTGTCTATTATATTTGTTGTCATACAATGTCATGACCAACAACCATCTGAAACGGCGCTTGCTTGTGGTCAAATTGAACAAGACGGAGGCTATAAAACAGGTCTATGCTCACCATCATTTGAATCCAATGTCACTGCATGTGAAGAAAAATCATGAGTTCTAAAGTGATGATTCAACTCGTCTCTCTGACTTTTATTGTCCTGTTCTCATTAGGATTTGCTCAGAACAATATTATCCAGGAAAGCATTAATGCAATTATCAGTTCATGGCGGAGAACTGGGATAATACCCGATAGAACCAGGTATGGGGATAATTTAAGCCAAAGAAGCTTGCCAAGAAACTTTTGTTTTGTCAGTGGCTTGAAAAAGTAGTTAGTGTTAATGCCAGCTCTGGAGAGTGCCCCAACAACTTCAGACTTGATTTAGCTGGCAGTGGAAGTAGGGTATACCGTGGTGATATCGCTCCTGGATTATTTAGTAGTCGCGTTCATCGTGCAAACTTCAGCATCGGCAGTAATGTATCCTTCACCAAAGTTGCTGGGGTTGTGGAGGGATACCAGTTTGGCAGTCCTGATGCCTTTAGTCGAAGTAGGACGATTGGTGGGATTGACGGAATCACATTCTCTTATGGAAATTCTAGCAGTCAAAACTTCCTGTGGGCTTATGCCGCTGGAGATGCCGATAAGAAAAATGAAGGCAATTGTCCATGTTCCACTGTTCCGGGTGATGCTGCACCAAGTGAATTTGGCAGTTATTACTACTGTGACACTGGTAATTCTGGTAATACCAGCCAACATCGCTGGTTCACAGAGAAAGTTCTGTAGAGCGGAGAGGGATGCCCCACTACCAGCACTTGCTGCAATGACCTAAAACTTCCATATTTTTGCAGGACAAATTTGGATGTGCAGAAGACAAGAAACACTGATCGATTCACCATTACAATGAGGTTTGATGGCATTAGTCCCCTTGAAGATATAGGAATAACAAAGTTGGAGATTTACGTCGCCTAATGGATTGAGAATGTATAGAAAGCAGCTGATCACTGATATTATATATTATGGTATTACCTAGGTGCAGGTATCAATACTAACATTTAATTTACCACAATTATTTATTATATCACTCATCATTATTAGTTCCTAGGAATATTTTCGAGACAAAATCAGCTGTGCATTGTTTGGTATTAATTACAATGAAATTTATGAATGTATCTATGGCATAAATAAAAAACCACAATGATCATTTGAACACACTACATATAAATCATAGCAGGAGACAGTAGTATTTAAGACAGTTAAACACACGAGTACATAACATATAGGTGTAGGAACCATGGGGGCTGGAGGGGCTATAGTCCCCCTAATATTTATCATTCTAGTCAATGTTTGCCTAATCATACATTGATCAAGTTTTTATACTGCACATGAATTGCATATGGAATTAAATGAGCCCCCCAAAGTACATATCATTCCTACGCCAATGCATAACATAAATGAAATCCACAGAGTTAATTCAATTCATCCATCATGCGCAACAAGTTCATTCATATTTAATTTACATGAAACAGTATGTTATACTAACAAGCATCAGTGGAATAATTACCAGTAAGATGGCCTGAGGATGTAGAAACAGGTATGTAACCAACGCTTGCCATTATAATTCATTTCCACTTTCATTGTGAGGAAAATCATGAGGTCATTGATGGTTTAACTTGCCTTTTTGATTGTAACAGTTATTGTCTTCAGTTTACACCTGGGTCCATGATTCTCTGAGATTGATGATATCGAGGAAATGGGTGAAAGGCAGAGCAGTAGCATAGTTCTTAGTGCTGGGAGTGCCACTAGCTCCTGCTGTGCATTGTCGATGCTGCCAGTGGTGCACAACTGCAGATGGTATATACTATATTTAGTCTAGCAGTACTAGTGGTGTTCATAGTTTTACTCCTGTCACTTACAGCAATATATACAAGCTGGCAAATATTATACTCTTTTCTCGGCTGATTAAGTATATATGTTTTGCATGCATGTGTGTGCATAATTATATCTTTCCCAATTATTTTAACTCTACACT
>CAUJGJ010000434.1:2231616-2239116 GCA_963170055.1 Halisarca cf. caerulea
TAGTCAGTTGGACCATAGTGAAAGTGTGTGTGTGTGTGTGTGTGTGTGTGTGTGTGTGTGTGTGTGTGTGTGTGTGTGTGTGTGTGTGTGTGTGTGTGTGTAACTTCTCTAAATCGAACATGTGTACGTATGTACTTGGAATCAAAGAAACTGTTCTATTTAGAGAGGTTTACCGAATCAGAGAGGCTCTAAACGCACAGCAGATATAGAGAGCAGGACTTGATAATGTCCAGTTTTCAGAGGGCTAGGGTTCCAGATTGCAGAGGGTTCGGTTTAGGGAGGTTTCATTGTACCTGTGTGTGTTCTCTACTGACCTACAGAATGAGCTGAGGTGTGAGGATGTAGCCCTACTCACCGCACCCACCAAAGCAGGAGAGTTCCTGACGAATCCTCCGCCCCCGTTGTGTCAGCTGGCACATGTTTCGACTTCAACCAAACCTCCGAGCACCTTTTCCTTGTTGGTGAGTGTGTGCATTGGTTACTGTTGTTTGGTGCAGCATTTGATGCATGCGGGTGGGAGGCCATCCATCTTCATTTTGATACTGCTACGTTTGTGTTTGATAATAATATGTTTTGATTAATCTTGGCCTGTTTGTACAGGCACCATTTGTACATAATTTACTTACTTATAATTGTGAATTGAAGTACGTAAGTATACATTTGTCGTATGCTCATCATCCTTGTGAACTACTGCGTTAACTATTGATAACGATGTATGAATCCTTAAACTCTGCCCCTCTCCCCCTCCCCCACACACAGGGAGTGAAGAGGGCAATGTGTACAAGTGTTCCAAAGCGTTCACCGGTCACTTCACCGACATTGTTCAGGTAAAACAGCCTTTTCTGTAGTGCATAGTTTATGTACGTACATAAGTATGTATGTACGTATATGTTCGTATGTACGTACGTACGTGTACGTATACGTTTACATGAATCAGTAGGAAGCTGTACAAGATGTGTACCTCTCTGTAATGTACGTACTCACACGCAAATTCATAACCTGTACATTGACATTTTCTGTTTTGCACTGTGTAGTATAGATACATACGTATGCACCCATAGTAGTGCTATAGTGTTTGCTGTAACATACGCACACCTTCGAATTGTATGTTTGTGTGAATATTTGTATTGTGTTTGTGTGTTTTGTGTTCCACTTAGAGCCACCATCTGGCTGTGTATTCTCTGAGGTGGAATCCATTCCATTCGAGTGTGTTTGCTAGTTGTGGGGCTGACTGGGCTGTGAAGATATGGGACAATAACATGAAGTGTGTGTGTGTGTGTGTGTGTGTGTGTGTGTGTGTGTGTGTGTGTGTGTGTATGTGTGTGTGTGTGTATGTGTGTGTGTGTGTGTGTGTGTGTGTGTGTGTGTGTGTGTGTGTGTGTGTGTGTGTGCATGCGTGTATCTACTTGTGTGCATGTGTGTGCGCGCGCGTGTGTACGTATATGCATGAACATACGTATTTGTGTGTACATTGACATTTCTGTGAGGTTACATGTACGTATAGATGTACGTATGTATGTACATCCTTGCACGTGCATACATACATACATACATACATACATACATACATACATACGTACATACATACGTACGTACATCATGCACTTACTCTACGTATGTTTATTGTGATTTACTTTCTTTCCTCCGAAGAACTCCGATGTTCGTGTTTGATCTGAACAGTGTTGTCAGTGATGTAGCTTGGTCTCCCTATGCCTCAACTGTGTTTGCAGCCTGCACAGCAGAAGGAAAGGTGAGGGGCGGAGTGTACGTATATTGTGGAACCTTTATAATCTGACACTCTGTGGGCAACCAGACTGTGTCAGCTTGCAGTGGTTCTTGGATTATGCAGTATGTATTGTGATGAGTGTACCTCAAAATATGGTCAGACTAGAGAGAATGTTGGATTATGGAGGTGTTGGATTACAGCGCATGTGGGACATGTCCGCGCTAATTCGGAGGTGTGAAAATTTCGGTCTTTTTTACAGCTTCTGTTCTCAACTTGTAGTAGATGCAGAGAGTCAAACAAGGGATCAAGATGTAGGCAGACATGTAGACGTTCGTACGATTACCTTTTTGGAAGGCTTGCTTTTATGGCGAAGAAGCTACTGAGGTTTTCCTAACCCCTACTGAAAAGCGAAACGCTCTGGGTGCTACCTGGCGGAACGCTTCCATGGCTATTTTTTAACATAAATCGCTATAACAAAACATTTACTAACTTTTCCATGCGGGTGAGTTGACCGTTCCTTTCCAAAGCCGAGATCTGATCCATTGGGCCTCAAAAGCCAACATTCAAGCTCCTGTAACTTGCGACAGGAACAAAATCTCTCCCTCACCCGCATGGAAAAGTTGCATATTTCCGATGGCTCGAAGTTGACACTAAGAAACTGTCTCCAGCTTGTTCCCTCACGTAGCACCCAGCCGAAAACTATGATTCAGAAGAAACATCGAGTTAGGTCACAAGCAAGCATGTGACAGAGCAACCGTGACGACAGAAAACGTCACTAAACGCGGATTTGCTATTCGTATATGCCCGAATATTAGTTCGAATCACGAGATAACTGCGTGACTAATAACTTGTAAGCACCCGAAAATTACAATTTATCGCTACGCAAACTGGGAAGCGCTATCATAACAGATCCTGGACATGTCCCACATGCGAGAGGTTTACCTGTATACATGTCAGGTCATGGGTTTGGATGAACCCCCCTCCCACCTTACACACACACACACACACACACACACACACACACACACACACACACACACACACACACACACACACACACACACACACACACATGTTATGGTGAGTGTACCTCAAGATATAGTCAGATCAGAGAGGATGTTGGATAATAGAGGTGTCGGATTACAGAGGTCTCATTGGATACTCACATGCAAGTGGAACCCCTTGAACACAAAATTCAAGGGACTGACAAAATTGTTCATTTGTCAGAATTCCATGTCATTAGACCAATACGTAGTAGTGCATACGTACTAGGGGCATCGAAAGGCCATTGGCTGCATTCATGTATCCTGCTTGTTTCATTTTTACAGATTCACATATTCGACCTCAATGTGAACAAATATGAGCCTTTGTGTATTCAGTCAGGTACGTATGTACGTACATTTGTACTTAGTGTGTGGATTGATGTATGCACATGAACACACACACACGCGCACACACACACACGCACGCACACACACACACACACACACACACACAGGTCGCACACACACACACACCAGGGGCGTACCCAGGATTTTTCCTAAGGGGTTTCCAATAACATAATGCATGCTTACCACATGCATATGTCGCATTAAAATGTTAAGTTAAATTTAATGTATAATTATTATAAATTACGTTACATACATGCATATATGTATGTATGTTTAGTGTAAGAATTTGTAAACCATAATATTACCATAACAAATAATAATTTTAAATTAATTAAGTCATGAGTGTTTAAATTACATTTAAATCAATTGTTTACCCATAAGTCTTCTGTTATACTTCAAAAACTCCTCCCTAATTTCTACAGTAGTTGGTATATACTTATCATGAATATTTAAAAGAGCCACCAGACCATTCAATCGTTCTTGTGACATGGTCGAGCGTAAGTATGTCTTCAAACGACGTAGGCAACTGAAACTCCGCTCTGCCTCACAAGAAGTGACTGGTAATACCATCATCCTAAAAAGGATGGCCCTAATAGTAGGGAATGCCATTTCATGAGCAAACTTCAAAGCTTCCTGTGGTGAATTGGGCAGGTTGGCCATTTCCATGCTGCTAAAGTGACTATGCCAGAGTCTTAATTCAGCCTGAAACGCTGATGCATAATGGATGTCTTCCTTGAAGAATTCCTCCATCTCTTCATTGGTTGCCTGGTTTTCTGCTGTAAAGCAAGATGGTATAATACCTAAGCATTTCAAAGCCATTGTAGAATGCTTGTCAAACCTAAACTCTAGCTCTTCCAAAAGATGGTCCAGGAATGGGATAGCCAAACCTCTACGATAATGCTCTTCAGCATTCTGTGTGGATCAGAATGTGATGATAGCGTTCGTCTAGGTGCCTTCACGTCCACTTCATGATTGTTTGCTTGTTTGGCTGCTTGCTCAAAGATGATGTGGAAATGGGTGTCAACATGTGTACGATCATCTACTAGAACTTTTTTCAGACTATTCACGTGGTCCACTGCTTTCATGAGATCAAGAGCTCTTGCCTGCAATGCCCTAGTCAAGCCTTCTGTGTAGGACATGTAACGCTCGACACATCGCAATGATATCATGAAGTCAAAGCTGAGCAAACACTTTTGCAGTGTAGAAGCATCAAGCTGTGAATCTCTTGACCAAGTGGTTGGATTTTCCAGGACATTGTCAAACACAGTGACGATTGCTTCAAACAAGTCTAAGAAAATATGCAATGCATCAATACGCTGAAGCCACCGAGTTTGACAAAGTGATTTCAACTTGTGTGCTGCATTCTCAGAAACTCTTTCAAGAGCATATTGACGCTTTGGGTGGTTATCAAAAAACCTGTAGACTTTGTCAACTACAACAAAGAGATTTTGAACATGTACCAACTTGCAGGAACCAACAACAGCTAAGTTAAGCGCGTGAGAGCAACAGTGTGAATACACTGCTTGTTCATACTTCCTTTGGAGAATTGCGGCACAGCCCCTGTACTTCCCTGACATGTTGCTTGCTCCGTCATATGCTTGTCCACGAATGTAGGAAGCATCTAGATTGCATTCAATCAGTGCATCTTCAATTTTACTTGCAATATTCTGTCCTGTGACTCCCTCTTCAAGCTCAAAGAAACCAACAAATGATTCTTCAATCCGGTCATTGCTAACATAACGGACCGCCAATGACAACTGCGAATCATTGGCAGAATCAGTACATTCATCACAAATTATGGAGAAGAATTTATTCGTTGCTACCGCAGATGTAATTTTGGAACGAATAAGAGATTTGCAAATGGAAATGATTTCATTTTGTGTCCTAGGACTTGTGTATTTTGCATTTCGGGGGCCCCTTTCCAGGTGATCTTTCAGAGTGGAATCTCCCATAGCACGGAAATCGAGAATAGCTTTGAAATTTCCTTTGTTAGAGCTTTCAGACTGATTCGAATCTCTGTGTCCTCTGAAGGAAATATTCTGGCGGCCACAAAGTACGACACATTCTATAATGGCATCTAAGCGCTCACAGTTGAGAGCATACAACTCTTGTCTCTTCTTATCTAGAACAGCTTCAATAGAAATGCTTTTGCCAGAATGAATATCACGAAATGCTTCCATAGAGGCAACGCTATCTTTGTGGAGCTGTGAAACCGCATGACCCTTCACGTTGTTGTTTAGTTTGGTCCGGTTGTTGTAGGATGAAGTGACAAATAGGTGCGATTCTGTGGTACTACGACCAAATAAGCAACATGGTAGACACAAGCAGCCATCCAAATCTTTGGAGTAGCCAAGCCACTTGTACTCATTCAGATAATGAGCTTGAAAGGAGCGCTGTTTGCCATACTGGAGTGACTTAGGAAAAGTGTGAGAAGCAGTAGGGTTATATTGAGAAAAGTTACTAATGATGTCAAGCTTGTCTATTTCAGATAAGTTGTCACACAGCAGAACTGAACAATCATATGGCAAGCTTAAGGTAAAGGGGCTGGTAGACGTTTCTACTCCAGGTGTGCTGTGTCTTGCTTCTTGATCTTCTATTGATCTTGCACAGCAGGGAGACTCAGATGTGGCAGCTGTAGTAGAGAGGGTGATTCTATTGAAATCAGCCTCCCCAGGCTCAGAGTCTTCGCTACTTGGCTGACTGCACGGGTTACAAAGTGAGACAACTGCCTTTAAATTGATTTCTATGATGTACCCATTAACCTCAATAACCTTAGCTAACCTCTTCTTGACCAGAAATCCATCCAACGACGACTGTTCTATTTGGCTTCGCTTGCGTGACATCGCGCGCGATCGATGTAGACGAGCATTACTATGTCATCCATATCACGTGATGATACTGACAAACATGGCGACTTCACAACAGTACCGTAAAATAATGATTGAACCTGATCAATAGTCAGCAATGGTGGGCGAAAACTTCTTTATGGGACTCTGATCTTTATATTTGTTCAAAAACTGTCTTTTCATTATTTGATTAACTATAACTGTACATCCATCCCCTGTTTCAAGAACCAGCAACTCCAAGCTTGGTACTAAGCTACTACAATTTTATTTTTGGGATCCAAATACTGCTAAGGGTTTCCTGAAACCATGGAAACCCCCCTCAGTACGCCCCTGCACACACAAACTCATACACTTTTGTCACAATGTTTTCTCCTTGTGCCAGTTATTTTGAAGAAGAAGACTAAACTGACCAGAATTTCTTTTAATCCTTACTACCCAATTTTGGTTGTTGGAGATGATAGGTACGTACTAATGTACGTACGTATGTACTAATGTACGTACGTATGTACGTATGTACATACTGTACTGTATGTGTGTATTATGTTCATGGGCCATTGCAGTTACATGAGGTGTATACTGTACATACGTACGTACGTACATAGACATACAATACATCTACTGCTCGTACTGTCTGTAGTATGCAGCAGACATTAACTCAGCAGCAGATATGGTTGCATAGACAGTGAAGTCTCTCATGGTGGGCACTCCGCGATAAGGACACCCTCTCTACAAAGGACGCAGCTTGAGATCCGAAAATATTTCTTCTTATTAGTTCCAATACATTTTGAACCTTGCGAAGAGGAAAATCTCCTTACCAAGGACAATTAGAAGAGGCTCCCCAATTGTCCTTTATTTGGAGATTTCACTGTTTTTTTAGAAGTAGTGTGGAAAAGTGTGGAAACGATTCAGTAGTCTTTGGAAGCTGGGTGGAAAAATACTATTGTAGTTGCATATTTTAGTGGCGCATTGAGAATGTGAGTGGATGTGTAATGTGTCTTCTGTTTGAGCATAGTGACTGACTGTGCGTGGACAAAAGCATACCATTCAGTGTTCTCTTCTGGTGTACAAGTCTATGCTGGTCCCATAATACATACAGTACCTACTATTCTTACTGTTCTATGCTGGTCCCATGATACATACAGTACCTGCTATTCTTACTGTTCTATGCTGGTCCCATGATACATACAGTACCTCCTATTCTTACTGTTCTATGCTGGTCCCATGATACATACAGTACCTCCTATTCTTACTGTTCTATGCTGGTCCCGTGATACATACAGTACCTCCTATTCTTACTGTTCTATGCTGGTCCCGTGATACATACAGTACCTACTATTCTTACTGTTCTATGCTGGTCCCATGATACATGCAATACCTCCTATTCTTACTGTTCTATGTTGGTCCCATGATACATACAGTACCTTGTGTAAGAGTGCATTCATAAATGTTTTGAGTATTCCGCTGGAGGCTCTATAATCTGTGTGGTGTTCTCTCTTCTGTAGAGGATGCACTACTTCACTGAAGCTTTCCCCAAACC
>CAUJGJ010000434.1:2244116-2256616 GCA_963170055.1 Halisarca cf. caerulea
ACTATTAGGGGAGTTTGTTATAAGAGGCTCAACTGTAATCTTAAAATGCTATGGTGTTGTGGACCCATGCTTCGGCAAGTTTACTTCGCATTCCTTTAAAAAGATAGCTTCACGAATCTTTAAAACTACTTTTCCTCGTACCTGGTGTGTCAAAATGCACCAGAATCTACTTTTGAAAACCATGGAGTCAACATACCATTAGTTTTTGGGCGAAAACACAATTTCGCTAATGTATGGTGGCCATGTTTTTCTGTGTCAATCCTACATATGGAGTTTAATGTATGTATGTATGTACACAAATTAAATTATAATCTGATAATATTATAGTTGTTGTCATACATGACCATAACCATCCGTCCGCAGCTCTATAGTGCTTGGTGGTCAGATTCAACAAGACAGAGGCTATAAAACAGGAATGTAACCAATGCTTGCCGTCACTTGTATCAAACTCACTGCATGTGAGAAAAATCATGAGTTCTAAAGTGATAGTTCAACTTGTCTCTCTGACTATTACTGTCCTGTTCACTTCAGGATTTGCTCAGCAGCTCAATACTGACCAGGGAAGACAACCAGATGAATCAGATATAAATGCCATTGTTGATGATATCCTCAACCCTAGGCAAAACCCTGGTAATGCACCTGATGATGATAATGTTGGCCCCTTTAATGGACCTGTCAGCCACAGAACTGCGATTGCAGACATTTGTGGAGACGGAGACTGGGAAAGAATTATTTGGGTTGATGCCAGGACTGGAGAATGTCCCAACAACTTCAAACTTGACGTAGCTGGCAGTGGAACTAGGATGTGCCGTGGTGATATTAGAGCTCCTGGATCAGTGAGGAGTCGCGTCCATCAAGCCAACTTCAGTATCAACAGCAAAAATGTATCCTTCACCAAAGTTGCTGGGTTTGTGGAGGGATACCAGTTTGGCAGTCCTGATGCCTTTAGTCGACGAAACACTCTTGGTGGGATGGATGGAATCACATTGTCTTATGGAAATTCCAGCAATCAACACTTCCTATGGGCTTATGCTGCTGGAGTTGCTGACAAGAAAAACAGAGCTGATTGTCCATGTTCCACTGTTCCTGGTGATGCTGCACCAAGTAGATTTGGCAATCATCACTACTGCGACACTGGTAATTCTGGTAATTCTAGCCAAAATCGATGGTTCACAGAGAAAATTCTATGGAGTGGAGAGGGGTGCCCCACTACCAGTTCTTGCTGCAATAACCCAAACCTTCCATATTTTTGCAGGACAGGTTTCGATTTTCAGGAGACAAGAAACACAGATAGATTTACTCTTACGATGAGGTTTAGTCACCCCGCTTCCCTTGAAGATATTGGAATAACAAAGTTGGAGATTTACGTTGAACTTCCCTAATCGGTTGAAGGAACAATGTATAGAAAGCAGCTGATCACTGATGATATATATTATCATATATAGGTGCAGGTATCAATGCTGCATACAATTAATCTTTACACAATTCATTAATTTTCTTATACCTCATTATTAGTTACTAGCCAAGGATAATAATTGGGATCAGATTCGCTTTGCACTGTTTGATATTAATAATGAAACTTATGAATGAACTCTATGCCATGATTGAATAATCACAATGATCATTTGAACACACAACATATAAATAATAGCATGTAGGTGGCAGTAGAAATAATTAGTCGTTAGGAGATAGGTGCGAGGGCTGTATGGCATATACAATACCGAGTCCCGAGGGTGCGAAGTGCCTGAGGACAAGTGCATTTTATATGCCATACAGCCCGAGTGCCTATGTCTTAACTATTATAACATCTGTTTGTGGACTTTGGGCAAGTGTTCTTGACTTCTAGGGATTCGATGAAGCCAATTGAACGCCAACTATCGAATATCCGAAGGGAATCGGCGGTAAAAATCCCCAAACAGACACCCATGTTTTATACATTATAAAATTGCTGCAAATCGTACTGTCACCATGGTAATGGATGCTATAGACAGCTAAACACACTAGTATATATAAAATGAAATCTATAGAATTACATGCAATTCATTGATCATACAAGCTATTTCGCATGACATGGAACGGTATATATTATACCAACAGGTACCTGGTGCTTGTGATCAGATTGAACAATTATATATTATAACATAGCTTGAGGATATAAAACAGGCATGTAACCAATTAATGCTTGCCATCATCATTCATTTCCATTTTCACTGTCAGGAGATTATGTGTTCCAAAGTGATGTGCTCAGTTCGCATCATAATTCACTGAGAGTGATGATATCGAGGAAATGGTTGAAGGCAAAGCAGTAGGATTAGTCCTAGTGCTGGGAATGCCACTAGCTCCTTCTGTGCATTGTCAATGCTGCCAGTGGTGCACAACTGCAGATGGTATATACTATATTTAGTCTAGCAGTACTAGTGGTGTTCATAGTTTTACCCCTGTCACTTACAGCAATATATACAAGCTGGCAATTATTATACTCTTTTCTCGGCTGATTAAGTATATATGTTTTTGCATGCATGTGTGTGCATAATTATATCTTTCCCAATTATTTTAACTCTACACTGCATGCATGTGTGTGTTTGTGTGCGTGTTTGTGTGTTTGTATGTGCATGTGTGTCTGTGTTTGTGTGTGTTTGTGTGTGTGTGTGTGTGTGTGTGTGTGTGTGTGTGTGTGCGTGCGTGTGTGCGTGCGCGCGCGTGTGTGTGTGTGTGTGTGTGTGTATGTGTGTGTGTGTGTGTGTGTGTGTGTGTAATTATAAAGGCATAATGTGTGTGTCTGCACATAATATATGTTGGTAGGTATGTTCTGATATCTTTGTTTGTCTGTATAAGTAAGTTTACCAATTACGTATTGATCAGAATCATAAAACTCTCATATTATGATTATGACTGTTGTTATTGCAGTAATAGCTAAAGAGTCATTACACAACAGTTGTCGTCATTGTTGGTAGAAAATTCGAGTGTGCATGTATTTTTAGCCATGACAGGCTGAAAATACATGCACACTTCAGAATCTTCTCGATCTCGACAAGTTCAACCTGTGTGCTTCGTAGAGATGCTATGCACTATAGCCTTCTATAAAGAGGCTGTTCTTTAGCTGCGTTCAATCAGTACACTCAACCAGATACATCAACTACAGAATTATTGGCATAATAGTAAGAAATTAAAGTGAATGCTGTGATTCTTTATAAAGTACAATAAATCAAAGGTGGTATACAATACATAATATATACAGATGTCTAATTTTTAGATCTTTGATTCTCGAGTGGCAAATAGGAGGGAATCAGGGACATTGGGAAATTGTTTAGCTCTAGATAGCTCTAGCCCAGATATCAGATCGCGTGTTGTCTTCAGTATTTGCAGTAGCATACCTTGGAACCATGCCATCCACTGGTTGAAGCTCAGGTTCTATGCACACATCAAGACATACCTCTGCAGAAGATTCGCTGTTATGTCACGCAGTTCATTGTGCCTAGCTGTAGGGAAGGCCCCTTTGGGGCAACTCAAAGCATGCTCCACAGAAAAAGAGGCGTCACATGCAAGCACATCTTAGTGGAAGGACATCAGGTAACCAACCATACCTTAAACTCACAGCATCTTTGAATGCACTTCTGTGGAGAGCGAATCCATTCTACTCAAGTGGTAGGGTTGTCAGCCAGATTGAGGAGCCCTTTTCTTTGGCAAATTCAAGATGTCTTTTGAGGTTATCATCCATCTGTAGGTTATCATCCATCTATCATCCATCTGTAGGTTATCATCCATCTATCATCCATCTGTAGGTTATCATCCATCTGTAGGTTATCATCCATCTGTAGGTTATCATCCATCTATCATCCATCTGTAGGTTATCATCCATCTGTAGGTTATCATCCATCTATCATCCATCTGTGGGTTATTATCCATCTGTAGGTTATCATCCATCTGTAGGTTATCATCCATCTATCATCCATCTGTAAGTTATCATCCATCTGTAGGTTATCATCCATCTGTAGGCTATCATCCATCTATCATCCATCTGTAGGTTATCATCCATCTATCATCCATCTGTAGGCTATCATCCATCTATCATCCATCTGTAGGCTATCATCCATCTATCACAGTAGGTTATCATCCATCTGTAGGTTAGCAACACACTCCTCTTGATGTCGTCTTTTCTTCCCTCTTAATCTCCTTTTGCTTTGTTTCATCTCGGTGTCAAGATCTTCTGGGATTTCATGCTTCATTTCAAGGATGAGACTAACCAAGGGAGTTGTTATGTCACGTGAGCTGCGATACTGTTCCGCTATTCCTGTTGGATTGATCAATCCCATGCCACCCAGGCGGCATGGGATTGATCAAGTATCTATGGTGTGGGATGTGTTGGTGATTGCTTGTGAGTGTGTGTATGTATGTACATGTGTGTGTGTGTGTGTGTGTGTGTGTGTGTGTGTGTGTGTGTGTGTGTGTGTGTGTGTATTTATGTACACACACACACACACACACACACACACACACACACACACACACACACACACACACACACACACACAAGCATACATTTAAATGTACTCTCCACAGGGTCTGTCTGTGTGTACAACACTGGTAACAAGACGGCATCACCCATGTACCGCTCCACTGCTAAGACAGGCAAGCATGCTGATCCAGTCTGGCAGGTTCGTGCGTAGTATGTGTACGTTCCTACATTATTCTTAGGTCATACAGTGCTTGTGTACAGTATCTGCTGCCATCTAGACAGGATATGACCATAGTTGTAGCTATAATACACATGCATGTACGTTTTTGTATGTACGTACATAGGCACGTACGTATATATGTACATGTGTACTGGATGTACATATGTTGTACTGAAGGCACTTACATACGTACGTACATAGATACGTACATATGTGCATACGTACATACGTACGTATGTATGTATGTATACTATACAGTGAGTATGTATGCTTATACATACGTATGTAATACATATATGACTATTCTGCGTAGATTTCCTGGCAGAACAACAGTGAAGATAACAACCTCAACTTCTACTCAGTTTCCTCTGATGGCAGAGTAGTCAGTTGGACCATAGTGAAAGTGTGTGTGTGTGTGTGTGTGTGTGTGTGTGTGTGTGTGTGTGTGTGTGTGTGTGTGTGTGTGTGTAACTTCTCTAAATCGAACATGTGTACGTATGTACTTGGAATCAAAGAAACTGTTCTATTTAGAGAGGTTTACCGAATCAGAGAGGTTCTAAACGCACAGCAGATATAGAGAGCAGGACTTGATAATGTCCAGTTTTCAGAGGGCTAGGGTTCCAGATTGCAGAGGGTTCGGTTTAGGGAGGTTTCATTGTACCTGTGTGTGTTCTCTACTGACCTACAGAATGAGCTGAGGTGTGAGGATGTAGCCCTACTCACCGCACCCACCAAAGCAGGAGATGTTCCTGACGAATCCTCCGCCCCCGTTGTGTCAGCTGGCACATGTTTCGACTTCAACCAAACCTCCGAGCACCTTTTCCTTGTTGGTGAGTGTGTGCATTGGTTACTGTTGTTTGGTGCAGCATTTGATGCATGCGGGTGGGAGGCCATCCATCTTCATTTTGATACTGCTACGTTTGTGTTTGATAATAATATGTTTTGATTAATCTTGGCCTGTTTGTACAGGCACCATTTGTACATAATTTACTTACTTATAATTGTGAATTGAAGTACGTAAGTATACATTTGTCGTATCCTCATCATCCTTGTGAACTACTGCGTTAACTATTGATAACGATGTATGAATCCTTAAACTCTGCCCCTCTCCCCCTCCCCCACACACAGGGAGTGAAGAGGGCAATGTGTACAAGTGTTCCAAAGCGTTCACCGGTCACTTCACCGACATTGTTCAGGTAAAACAGCCTTTTCTGTAGTGCATAGTTTATGTACGTACATAAGTATGTATGTACGTATATGTACGTATGTACGTACGTACGTGTACGTATACGTTTACATGAATCAGTAGGAAGCTGTACAAGATGTGTACCTCTCTGTAATGTACGTACTCACACGCAAATTCATAACCTGTACATTGACATTTTCTGTTTTGCACTGTGTAGTATAGATACATACGTATGCACCCATAGTAGTGCTATAGTGTTTGCTGTAACATACGCACACCTTCGAATTGTATGTTTGTGTGAATATTTGTATTGTGTTTGTGTGTTTTGTGTTCCACTTAGAGCCACCATCTGGCTGTGTATTCTCTGAGGTGGAATCCATTCCATTCGAGTGTGTTTGCTAGTTGTGGGGCTGACTGGGCTGTGAAGATATGGGACAATAACATGAAGTGTGTGTGTGTGTGTGTGTGTGTGTGTGTGTGTGTGTGTGTGTGTATGTGTGTGTGTGTGTATGTGTGTGTGTGTGTGTGTGTGTGTGTGTGTGTGTGTGTGTGTGTGTGTGTGTGTGTGTGTGTGTGTGTGTGTGTGTGTGCATGCGTGTATCTACTTGTGTGCATGTGTGTGCGCCCGCGTGTGTACGTATATGCATGAACATACGTATTTGTGTGTACATTGACATTTCTGTGAGGTTACATGTACGTATAGATGTACGTATGTATGTACATCCTTGCACTTGCATACATACATACATACATACATACATACATACATACATACGTACATACATACGTATGTACATCATGCACTTACTCTACGTATGTTTATTGTGATTTACTTTCTTTCCTCCGAAGAACTCCGATGTTCGTGTTTGATCTGAACAGTGTTGTCAGTGACGTAGCTTGGTCTCCCTATGCCTCAACTGTGTTTGCAGCCTGCACAGCAGAAGGAAAGGTGAGGGGCGGAGAGTACGTATATTGTGGAACCTTTATAATCTGACACTCTGTGGGCAACCAGATTGTGTCAGCTTGCAGTGGTTCTTGGATTATGCAGTATATATTGTGATGAGTGTACCTCAAAATATGGTCAAATTAGAGAGAATGTTGGATTATGGAGGTGTTGGATTACAGAGGTTTACCTGTATACATGTCAGGTCATGGGTTTGGATGAACCCCCCTCCCACCTTACACACACACACACACACACACACACACACACACACACACACACACACACACACACACACACACACACACACACACACACACACACACACACACACACACACACACACACACACACACACACACATGTTATGGTGAGTGTACCTCAAGATATAGTCAGATCAGAGAGGATGTTGGATAATAGAGGTGTCGGATTACAGAGGTCTCATTGGATACTCACATGCAAGTGGAACCCCTTGAACACAAAATTCAAGGGACTGACAAAATTGTTCATTTGTCAGAATTCCATGTCATTAGACCAATACGTAGTAGTGCATACGTACTAGGGGCATCGAAAGGCCATTGGCTGCATTCATGTATCCTGCTTGTTTCATTTTTACAGATTCACATATTCGACCTCAATGTGAACAAATATGAGCCTTTGTGTATTCAGTCAGGTACGTATGTACGTACATTTGTACTTAGTGTGTGGATTGATGTATGCACATGAACACACACACAAGCGCACACACACACACGCACACACACACACACACACACACACACACACACACACACACACATACACACACACACACACACAGGTCACAGGTACACACACACACACACACACACACAAACTCATACACTTTTGTCACAATGTTTTCTCCTTGTGCCAGTTATTTTGAAGAAGAAGACTAAACTGACCAGAATTGCTTTCAATCCTTACTACCCAATTTTGGTTGTTGGAGATGATAGGTACGTACTAATGTACGTACGTATGTACGTATGTACATACTGTACTGTATGTGTGTATTATGTTCATGGGCCATTGCATTTACATGAGGCGTATACTGTACATACGTACGTACTAATGTACATATGTATGTACATACTGTACTGTATGTGTGTATTATGTTCATGGGCCATTGCAGTTACATGAGTTGTATACTGTACATATGTACATACGTACATAGACATATACAGTACATCTACTGCTCGTACTGTCTGTAGTATGCAGCAGACATTAACTCAGCAGCAGATATGGTTGCATAGACAGTGAAGTCTCTCATGGTGGGCACTCCGCGATAAGGACACCCTCTCTACAAAGGACACTGCTTGAGATCCGAAAATATTTCTTCTTATTAGTTCCAATACATTTTGAACCTTGCGAAGAGGAAAATCTCCTTACAAAGGACAATTAGAAGAGATTCCCCAATTGTCCTTTATTTGGAGATTTCACTGTTTTTTTAGAAAGTAGTGTGGAAAAGTGTGGAAACGATTCAGTAGTCTTTGGAAGCTGGGTGGAAAAATATACTATTGTAGTTATATATTTTAGTGGCGCATTGAGAATGTGAGTGGATGTGTAATGTGTCTTCTGTTTGAGCATAGTGACTGAGTGTGCGTGGACAAACGCATACCATTCAGTGTTCTCTTCTGGTGTACAAGTCTATGCTGGTCCCATAATACATACAGTACCTACTATTCTTACTGTTCTATGCTGGTCCCATGATACATACAGTACCTCCTATTCTTACTGTTCTATGCTGGTCCCATGATACATACAATACCTCCTATTCTTACTGTTCTATGCTGGTCCCGTGATACAAACAGTACCTACTATTCTTACTGTTCTATGCTGGTCCCGTGATACATACAGTACCTCCTATTCTTACTGTTCTATGCTGGTCCCATGATACATACAGTACCTACTATTCTTACTGTTCTATGCTGGTCCCATGATACATACAATACCTCCTATTCTTACTGTTCTATGCTGGTCCCGTGATACATACAGTACCTACTATTCTCACTGTTCTATGCTGGTCCCATGATACATACAGTACCTACTTTTCTTACTGTTCTATGCTGGTCCCATGATACATACAATACCTCCTATTCTTACTGTTCTATGCTGGTCCCGTGATACATACAGTACCTGCTATTCTTACTGTACTATGCTGGTCCCATGATACATACAGTACCTACTATTCTTACTGTTCTATGCTGGTCCCATGATACATACAGTACCTACTATTCTTACTGTTCTATGCTGGTCCCATGATACATACAGTACCTACTATTCTTACTGTTCTATGCTGGTCCCATGATACATACAGTACCTACTATTCTTACTGTTCTATGCTGGTCCCATGATACATACAGTACCTCCTATTCTTACTGTTCTATGCTGGTCCCATGATACATACAATACCTCCTATTCTTACTGTTCTATGCTGGTCCCGTGATACATACAGTACCTACTATTCTTACTGTTCTATGCTGGTCCCATGATACATACAGTACCTACTTTTCTTACTGTTCTATGCTGGCCCCATGATACATACAATACCTCCTATTCTTACTTTTCTATGCTGGTCCCGTGATACATACAGTACCTGCTATTCTTACTGTTCTATGCTGGTCCCATGATACATACAGTACCTACTATTCTTACTGTTCTATGGTGGTCCCATGATACAAACAGTACCTACTATTCTTACTGTTCTATGCTGGTCCCGTGATACATACAGTACCTACTATTCTTACTGTTCTATGCTAGTCCCATGATACATACAGTACCTACTTTTCTTACTGTTCTATGCTGGTCCCATGATACATACAATACCTCCTATTCTTACTGTTCTATGCTGGTCCCGTGATACATACAGTACCTACTATTCTTACTGTTCTATGCTGGTCCCATGATACAAACAGTACCTACTATTCTTACTGTTCTATGTTGGTCCCATGATACATACAGTACCTTGTGTAAGAGGGCATTCATAAATGTTTTGAGTATTCCGTGGAGGCTCTATAATCTATGTGGTGTTCTCTCTTCTGTAGAGGATGCACTACTTCGCTGAAGCTGTCCCCAAACCTTCGCAAAGCAGTCAAGGTACACATATGTGTGTGGTGTGTGTGGTACTGTATGTGTGGTACATATGTGTGTGATATCCAGGTTATCGCCCAAGACTGGAAGAAGAGGGTGTAGGCAATGACCTGGATATCATGCGAGTGAACCGGGATACAACTAAACTCTATCCCATGCAAATTCATTTTCAAATAGTAGACTTGATTGGCACTAACTGATTGC
The DNA here is from genome assembly GCA_963170055.1 of Halisarca cf. caerulea. Classification (NCBI taxonomy): domain Eukaryota; kingdom Metazoa; phylum Porifera; class Demospongiae; order Chondrillida; family Halisarcidae; genus Halisarca; species Halisarca cf. caerulea. Next base: position 2,254,234 of record CAUJGJ010000434.1, read on the forward strand.
ATTACCATCAAACTGCCTCTTTTACCACCTGGTAGTTATTATCCGGGTGTACCATATATGCCATATTTTTCCTCTCATGATCTTTCTCAAACTGGGATAGAAAGACAGTTATTGAACAATTTTCTGTTTACTATAATAACTACTGTGCAATCCGTATTATAGTATATATATATATATATAATCTATATATATATATATACATATATAAGATGAAAGTAGTTGGTAAGTTTATAGAGGAGTAGTTGATATGGTTTACACAATCAAATGCCTTAGAAACTGTAGAAATACTATATACCAATAGAATGTCCATCATCATTGTACCATGAATCCGATAGATAGAGTAACTGATAGATAGAGTAAAAGTGATTGAGTTGAGTGCATGACCATATCTAAACCTGGAGTGGGTTGAGTAAGTTGTTCCTTTCCAGATGTTCAGATAAGAGATCAGCTATATCATTTCGGCTACTTTGCTGGCTGATTCACTTTATCACATGCCAGCATGTGATAATTCTTGCATGATGACAAAAAGCATCACTATACGGTGTATGGCTCATCATTTGTATATGCCTGAATAACAGCTTGAACCACACGATAAATGCGTGACTAATAGCTTTTAGGTGCCGAAAGAAACAAATTCTTTACTATGTAAACCCGTCTCACATATGTGAGTGACACTTGCAATGAATGTGGATATGAAGAAAATAATATTAGAAATTTATATTATAGTAGCATGATTTGATACAGGAATTGTTATTAAAACAATCGTTCAGTTAACATGCAATGAAAATATGTTCAATGAATTTTCAGCTGCGCATTTACACCTAGTCTACATGCTTGCAAGTGATTGGTGTGTGTGGGACACAATGAGTGTTTAACTCAAACTATTTGATAATGTATAATATACAGTATTACTAGTCTCGTACCCAGACCATCCTCGCCGCATAGAACAATAGCGGCGAGAAGGGTTTAGGGTGTGGAAGTTGGACTTGGGACGAGACGACAGTATTAAAAGGCTTCAAGCAAATGGCATTGAGATTAAACAATGAAAAATCTGATGTACTGCCATTAATATTATGCATATCATGTGCTCTTCTTGCCTGATTGTCTCCTAGGCAACCATTGATGTTTAGGGCAGCATGTTGCCAACTAGAGAATTATAGAAAATTTTCATTTAATTTTGCTGGCAATACGGTTCCTCACTCCTATAGCAACATTAGGTATGATATTAGCATTTCATTATTCACTTAGTCAGGCTCAACAATGTTGCCTACATGAATTAATGACTATATTGTATAATTATAATTTTACCATAAGTCTGTCTGTGACTGTACTTTTGTCTTTGTGTTGCATTGTGTATGTATATTATACAGAAATCATAGTTTAATAATTTTATAATTGCTGTCATACATGACCAATAACCATCTGAAGGTGCTTGCTTGCAGTCAGATTGAACAATACAGAGGCTATAAAACAGTCATGTAACCAATGCTTGCCATCATTTCTTTCGAATTTCATTGCAAGAAAAATCACGTCATTGAGTTCTGAAGTGATGGTTCAACTTTTCTTTATGACTATTATCCTGCTCACATCAGGATTTGCTCAGATTAATAAAGTCGATGGTGAGGAAAGCATTGACAGGATATTGCAGAGCAATGGGACAGGCTCTGGATCTACTGTTGGGGATCCTGTAAACTCCATCCTTGGAAATATCAGCTCCGGAAGTGGTCGGACAACATACTGCAGCTCGCTTGATGAACTTTGTGGAGTCAGAGGCTGGGTAAGAGTAGCTAGGGTTGATGCCAGGTCTGGAGAATGCCCCAGCAACTTCACACTTGTTTCGCTGGCAGGGGTATCAAGGTATGTCGTGGTGCCTTCAGAGCTAACAGAACTACTAGGAGTCGTGTCTATCGTACAACCTTCAGTCTGGACCGTGGTCTATCGTTCACCAAAGTTGCTGCGTTTGTGGAGGGATACCAGTTTGGCAGTACTAATGCCTTTAGTCAAAGAGGCACTAACGGTGGGATTGACGGAATCATATTCTCTTATGGAAATTCTAGCAGTGAATACTTCCTGTGGGCTTATGCCGCTGGAATTGCTGAAATGAGGAACACACATAGTTGTCCATGTTCCACTCTTGCTGGTAATTCTGCACCGAGTAAATTTGGCAGTTTTCACTACTGTGACACTGGTAATTTAGGTAATTCTATCCAAATACGCTGGTTCACAGAGAAAGTTCTATGGAGTGGAGAGGGATGTCCTGCTACCAGTACTTGCTGCAATGACCCAAACCTTCCATATTTTTGTAGGACTGATTTGGATTTGCAGAAATCAAGAAACACAGATAGATTTTTCGTTACGATGAGGTTGAGTGCCCCTGCTTCCC
>CAUJGJ010000434.1:2261616-2271616 GCA_963170055.1 Halisarca cf. caerulea
ATATACCAAGTGTTAGGTGTTGATTAACACTCGGGCTGCGCCATCGTGTATCAACACCTAACACTTAGTATATTCCCCAAATATATATATGTATTTATTTAACAATTCTTATATTAACCAAATATAATATACTTGAATCTAGTATATTGTGTGACTCTGTTCTTTCCCTCCCATTCACCCTTCCATTGAAGCCACATGGGCCCCACACTTACCGTCATCATCTATTATAACTATTGTGTGTTGGGTGATACTTCCATATCTAGCACCAGAAGCATTAGCAGTATCAGAAATTGAGAAACTGATCATGAATGTCTCTACAGTCTCTGTGACATTATCATTCACTATTTCAACTTTGATCACAGTGACTTCTGAAGAATTACTGCAGCTCTGTGGGGAAAAATGGACTGTGCTGCTGAGTAGAACATAGTCTGATCCATCTGTGTCAAAGGTACACATTTACATGAGTACACAGACAAAATCAAACATTATGAAGTCGCACTTGCTGCTGTTTCATTGGCTGCAAAAATGCCGAGAAACTGTTCTTTCTCAAACCCATTACTTGATGTTAGTCTCAGCTCAACTACACCAACAGACTCTGTGATTTCCGTAAAATTTTTCTCAAATGAGATGAGCGAGACTAAGCATAAACAAAAGAGCAATTTAAAGTGATTAGCTTACATCTATAATACATTTTATGTTTCCATGATATGTATACATACTGCCAAAAATCTGTCCCCCTCCTTCCACCCTGCCTCCCTTCTATCTATCTATCTATCCATCTATCTATCTATCTATCTATCTATCTATCTATCTGACAGTGTATCTATATCTATATATCTATATATATATATCTATATATATATCTATATCTATTATTATTATAATATCTATATCTATATCTATATATATTATATCTATCTATCTATCTATCTATCTATCTATCTATCTATCTATCTATCTATCTGACAGTGTATCTATATCTATATATCTATATATATATATATATCTATATATATATCTATATCTATTATTATTATAATATCTATATCTATATCTATATATATTATATCTATCTATCTATCTATCTATCTATCTATCTATCTATCTATATGTATATCTATATCTATATCTATATCTATCTATCTATCTATCTATCTATATATATATATATATATATAGTGAAATCTCTTTAATTGGAACCTTGATGTTCCGGTAAAAAAGTTCTAATTATCCAAAAGTTCCAATTAACCAACCACATATGTACTCCATACATTAGGAACGGTACATTCATCAATGTTTGAATTAAGGCAGATATTCTAATAATTATCATGGTTCTAATTATCGAGATTTCACTGTATTATATATATATGTATGTATCAGTGTTGTGGTAATGGTCATTAGTAGTTGTAATCAATTGTAATTAGGTGTACATTTGCCTGTAATGGTAATGTAATAGTAATGGAGCTGTTTCAATCTCAGAGTAATTGCAATGGTTGTTGGTATTCTGTTGCTATTTGCATCAAATTACACAATTAACATGCAACTACTGTGATGGATATTTTTTATATCTGTGGACATATTTGGTCCCTTAAGAAGGTAGACGCACAAACACACACACACACACACACACACACACACACACACACACACACACACACACACACACACACACACACACACCTATTAAGTAATTATAATATTATTTGGAAATGGATATAGCCAGACAGGGACATTATACACACCCTAGGGACTATTATGGATACAGTGTTCCTTTGTAAAACAGTCATGGCTGTCTATAGCTAGTCTCATCAAATTGCATGCCATCTCGAACATCTTGCTGTTTCCGGGCATATCAAAATACTGATTATTAACGCGCTTCAGCTAACCTTCTTCCCAGAACGAATATGATTGAACGAATTATATCGGGATAAACATTCGCAAGTGCACAGAAAATGCAAAATGATTGCTGCAGCAAAAACAAACTCAATTCGTACACATAATATGCTCACGATTTATCATGCACATGTCACATGACTTGAAGCCATTGAATATCATTTTCGCTCAGATTCCAACTAATTAGCACACAGGGCAGATTCAGACATGTCCCACATGTGTAGGGCGTGTGTAATGTCCCTGTCTGGCTATATCCATTAAAAATTATTATAATTACTTAATAGGTGAAAACATGTTTGTTTGGTCTGTCAAGTGTGAATCCATTGATTTCACATTGTCAAATAGCAACATGTGTGTGTATGTGTGTGTGTGTGTGTGTGTGTGTGTGTGTGTGTGTGTGTGTGTGTGTGTGTTTGTGTGTGTTGTTATGTTATGCATGTGTATGTACTACTTTATGTTGCTGGTTTATTGCGTATATCTTTTCAACTGTTAACTTAGTAGGAGTGTGTGTGCTCGTGTGAACCTTCATAGTTATTTTTCTACTAAGTAAACCTACTAAATGAGCTTCTATAAATGGCCGACTCGTATGTGGATGGTATCGTCATCGTACATGTGGCAACTTTTTGTGTTATTTTCCTGTTAAAATGTAAAGAATACACTGGTGTATGGACACATGTTAAAAATAGAAATAAAAATACATGGACAAGAACCATACAAAAACCATTCAAAAATTTGAGATGTAGGGATAAAAAATTGTCAATCATGAAAAATCACTGGAACAAGGAGAGTTGTTTGTTGTACAGGCATAGGTATAGACATACAGAGGGATAGGTATACATTGGACTAGATGGGCATGAGGATGGGCATTCATAGGTCTAGACTGGCGCGTAGTGCTAAGCATACAAGGAGGTAAATAGGTGTAGGACTAGGCAAACATGGGGCTAGATGGGTAGAGATATAGACAGAGGTGGGTTGGACCAGGTACAGTGTATAAATTCCTACATCCTGCTTCATATTGATTATTAGCTTTAGCTTACAGCTAAAGGGCAGTCTCTTAATAAAAGGTCATAGTGTGCAACCTGTCTACAAGCACACAGTTTGAACTTGTAGAGAGGACAAGTGCACGTGCATGTAATTTCAGACAGTGATTTTTAATAAGCCTGTCAATGGTACATGACTTTTTGTCAACAATGAGGACAACTATTGGGTAATGAGGTATAGCTCTTACGGTAACAGCAGTCATAATTATTTATGAGAGTTTTATAATTCTGATTGTATTTGCCCTTTCTGGGTCAACTTATTCAAGTCAAACACGATGGTTGAATAAATGATTCAAAGGGACAGTGACATGAAAAGGCCTAAAACATACAAATCAAATGCATGCAAGAAGGGAATAACAAGGGTTCACGTATGTGCACAGGCACACAGGTGGCCAAGTGTATGTATCATTCTTAAAGGGAGAAGATACGCAAGAGCAGCTGCATCCATTTACACCACTGACAACAAATAGTACTTGGTAGCATTGCTTTTAGAGTGTCTATGGCTACAGAGAGGCTGAGGGCCACTGCCGCGGGGCAGCTATAATAGAGTGATCTGATAGACACAAAGTGAAAAAGCACGATCTGTCACCCATACATTCACAAACATGCACACGAGTATTGCCGTTGAAAAAAAAGACAATGTCTTACCTCAAGTAATCGGCCTCCTAGTTTACCGGGTCACAGTGTGCGGGGTTCCAAATTGAGCATGCTCAGCCATGCCTGCAAGTTGTAACACTGATAATGGTGGTCTGAACCCACAAACCACGGTCAGTTGGAATTCACACCAATGGTGAGAAGCGCGGAGGTGGGTCAATCCCACCGAATTGATGGGATATGCCCAAAGCTATTGTTACAGTGCACCCACACCCACCCACACACCCACCCACCCACCCACCCACACACACACACACACACACACACGCATACACACAGATGTGCACACAGAAGCGCACACACAAACACACACATGAACACATGCTTGCAGTGTAGAGTATAAGTTGGGAAAGATAAAATTATGCACACACATGCAAAACATATTATACTTGATCAGCTGAGAAGAGAATTATTATAATTTCCAGCTTGTATTGCTGTACGTTACAGGGGTACATTTATATGAACAATACTGCTAGTATATATATAGTATTCACCATCCTGCAGTTGTGCACCACTGGCAGCATCAATACACAATGCATAGAAGGAGCTAGTGGGATTCCCAATACTCGGACCTATCCTACTGCTCTGCCTTTCAAAACTTTCCTCAATATTGTCGCTCTCAGTGAATCATGATGTAAACTGAGAACGATAACAATCATAAAAGACAAGTTCAACCATCAATTTGGAACTCATGATTTTCCTTGCAAAGAAATTGAAAATGAATTATGATGGCAAGCAATACCGTACGTCAGGAAATTTTCGCGGCTAATAATTCTCGTGGTTTTCGTGGTTCGAAAGGATCCGCGAAATTATTCATCCGCGAACATTAATGAAAAAATGGCTGCTGACGGGATCATGTACCGCTTTTGCTTATATAAAATGTTTGCATGCAAAAATCGATCGCATACAATGTACATTGCTTAGATTATTCGTTTACCTTTCCTTGGGTTCACTTTTTAAGCTTTAAGAACGTAGCACCGATTGAATCTTCACCGACAGTCTTCAAGCTTCCGCAACGTCGACAAATAACTGCTAAGAGGACTACATTCCACCTACTAGATCTTACTAGTTCACTCTTAACAGATTGAAATACTAACTACACCTATAGGATAAACGAAGAAAGACACAATTTCGTTCATTGGGAGAGGCAAACGCTTAGAAAACAAGAAAAGACCTTTTGTTGCATTATCTGTAGGCAGAGCCCGCGAATTTATTTATCCACGAAAATTTATGACCCCCAAAAATGAGGCGAGCCGCGAAATTTTTGTACCGCGAAAATTTCCTGACGTACGGTAGTCATGAGCCTGCACTGTAAAAAATGATTAGTCATTTCAACCAATATTGTCATTTCAACCACACTAGGTGATTGTTAATTTGAAAATAATGATTCTTGTTTTAAAAATTCATGATTAAAACAATCACTAATGGTTAATTCTATCAAGTATTGATTGTTTTGCCTTATTTATGCTTATAATAACAAGCTCCTAGTTGTTTTAACCATGATTTGTTGTTTTATAACAGCGCACATTGTGTTGTTAAAACAACATATTATACAAAACTTATTACAACTGTGTTACATGGCTCTTTTGAAGAGCCAGCTGTTGTTTCAACAACATAATTTCGTACAAACAAGCAAAAAATAGCTCAGTCTTACATGTATTTAAGTGTATATTTCTGTGTTGGGGTATACACAATCAAATATAATATTGACTGTGATGACGAACTCTGCAATGCTATGTAATTCTTATTTTTCTCTTAATTAGTTTCCTACAATTATTGCTGCATATATATAAACTATATATATATGCATATACATAATAGGGGCATGGCTCCATGCAGCACCAGTATCCTCCCTAGGGCTGCAATTGGCCAATGATGCTGTTCAGATTGTCATCAGATTGTGAGTATAGGTGCTCTCATCATTTAACCCCACTCTTGCGCAGGTATGTTATGTCCAATTTTATGGCACCGTCAAAATGGCCGCCACTACGGTGACCGTAATTGCACCCCTATTTTCTTCACAGATACCTCCTAAGAAGCCTACAAGAAGCCATGAATAATATTTTTAACTTGTCTACTAAGTAGAAATAACCTTTTCTTTTGTGTGATGTGTTCAACAGTTGCACAATTAATCATTTGCTACAACATACGAAAACAGCTTTAGTGAAAAAGGCGGAGACCTAGATGGTGGTTTTTCAACCTTACAATGGGTTCAAAATAACCTTAGGATCAATATCTAAATTTTCACCGCGTATAATTTTGAAATTCAGTTCTTTCGTTGTTATGTACAGCATTTTGTAGTTTGCAAGCAAGGACAAGACAGGATATAGTTAGACATAACTTGAATGGAACAAGCAATCGAAATTATACGCGGTGAAAATTTAGCTTTACCTTTTAGAAATCATCTCTTAAATTTCTGCAGTTATGCACCGCCATCTAGATCTCCGCCTTTTACGAAGAAATTTACCTAGTGAAGAAGACCCAACTTCAGAGCAAAGTCACATGATGTCACGAGAACTAATTATGACGTCACGGTATTCATCATTGTGCTGAGGTTACATCGCGCGTGATCGCATTACTTGTGGTAGACTTTGGAGGGAAATTCGAAGCTGCTTGGTTATACAGGGAAGCCTTTCTCGAGCTGAAATCGAAACGCTAACTGAATTGTTGAGTGAAGAACAGACTGTTGCCTATCACAGGCTGGGATTGAAACTCCGAATTGTAAGGAACTAATAATATGACATTGATTACTGAATAACCAGGCATAAAATTGCAACATGATAGTTAAATTGTTGAAACCTATATAACATACAGTCCCATCTTATATACAGGTTGTTGCTGTCACAGTGATGTTTAAAGAAAACACAGGTCTTGTTCTGAACTGTGGGTATGCCCGCACAGCTATTTGCCAGCTGTATGGTAAGCCACCATCTGAGAAAGGCAAAAAAAAGACTTCAAATCCGAGCAAAGTACAAAGTAAGACAAATAGTACAAATGATACATCTCTTGAGTTGTCCTTGGGAAGCAAGGTATCCCCATACAAGGAAAATGGTATGCCAAGGCTGTTAGAAAGTGAGGTAGAAGGGGTTGTCTCTACAGTTAGCAAAACCAGTAATAAACTACAATGTCATGTTGAAGGACAAGGCAATAGAACAGACGTTAACATGCAGAGTAGTGACAACACTGATGGTGCATGTAGTAGTAGTAGTAGTACACACATTACTGTACAACTAGCTCATGAACAAACTACGCAAGACAGTGGGCCAAGAAAACAAATAAAACATTTGGACCCACAGCAAACTTTCTTGGATAATTTTGGTGCAATATGCAACCTTGACAAATCTGATTTCATTACAGTAAATGCAACAACTCCATCAAAATTTGATAGAATGGTTAAAAAGGTTATAGCTGCTTTTAATTCTAAATGGCACCCTGTAGAAGATCGAAGTGAATATATCAAGACGTTTTCACTTGCAAAGTGGCAGAAAATGGACAAGAAATCCCAACAGAGCCACTCCGTGTCAAACTGTATTGCCTGTGCTGTTGAACACACTGAATTACAGCAAGCAATGCCACTGCGGCCACTTTTTAGGTGTGAAAATGAGGAAAACCTTCATGGCCCATTGGAGCAAGTTTCAGCAAAAGAATTTGCTCGAGCCCACTATGACAAAATTAATTCACTGTGCCTTAGTTCAACAGGTCAGCCTTTTGCTGAAGTAGCAATCAATCACATACAACCCTTCAAAAATGTAGTTAAAAACACACAGAAACAATGTACTGATGAAGTGAAAAAGGCACTAGCTGAGAATGCTGTAATTCGTGTACATGCACAGGACACTAGCTTCACAAAGTATGACAAGCAAAGACTTGGTATGTTCTATGATAATCCAGATACCACCCAATCCAAAAAGACTAAGAAAAGGTGGCCTCTGAAAGAGAGTGACTGCCAGAACACTAGGGAATTCCAAGCTTTATGCCATAAACTACAAAACTGGGACAAAACTGAAAAGTTTGTTGGTAGTGCACTGGCAAAACAGTTTGCAATCAGGGGGACAGATGCTGGCCACAGAATCAAACTGCTAGCTTTAGAGCTGGGTTGTGAAATACCAGAAACTGAGGTAGTTCCAAAACAAAGAAGAATTTTGAAAAAGTACCAAAACTCCGATGTAAGCATGCCAGCACTGCCTACCAGTAAGAAGTTGAAGGTGCAAGAGAAAGAGCTGCTTGAAACCAATATAATCAGTGTAGGGTCCCCCTGCTGCCCTTTGCCAGTGACCTATTACAAACACGGGGAGAGATGTGAAAAAACTGCTATGGGCCGCAAATACTCACTTACAGAAATTCGACAAAAATTGACAGACAAACATAGGTACTTAATGCGAATGTACACTGAATCACAAATTAGTGAAATGAGCAGAGATAAAATACTAGCTTTAGTCTCAAAGGTTGCACCTAGTGCTCTACCTGAGTTTGAGTCAAAGGAAATACATAACATGAGATCACTACTGAGAGAGTACCAATGCAACAGATCCTTGTGGGTATGGTCTGACCACTCTGTACTCCTGGGGTATGGTCTGGTAGTGTTTGTTGTTGGGGCAGTGTACAACCCTCTAGTGTACCTCACGGACGAGGAAGTAGCTAGATCTAGTAAGTCCACCATGAGTGTACAAGAGACTGTAGAGCAGGGTGAGGTGTATATAATAGCCCACTGCTCGTCATCCTCAGCTGACCAGGCAGGATTGATTCCAGAGAGAGTAGCCTGTCTAGATAGCCTTTCTGACCCCATTGTCCTGGACAACGGCCTTGAATTGCATGACTCACTACAGTTTTTTAAAGGTGACAAGCAGTCAGCCTGGTTTGAGGCAGGCATACAGAGAGGGGGCAACTACTGCTGTCTTGTATGTGACTGTCATGTAAAGGACTTTGTGGATTACACTGCCGTGGTACAATGCTCTAAACTAAGAAATCTAGATGACATTCAGAAGATGGCCACATGTGGTGTATTCGGCAAAGTTCCAAACAAAGTGAGCAGTTTTGAGTCTCTTAGCCGTGAACAATTGAGGCAGGAACTAGTGAATAGAAAGATTTATGATTTCCCTCCTAATAACAAGAAAGGCATGACTGACATCCTCAAGGACCACCTCTGTGGGGTCCAGAGGGTGCCAGCTTTATTGCTGTTGAACCCCACTGTTGACCTATGTGATATGAATCTATTTAAATACACTGTATTGTCATTTGAGCCCCTTCATGATCTAAAAGGTCACATAGCTACCCTATTGAGTAAGCTCCCTAGTGTAATCACCCAGCCAGGTGTGAAGTCCAAGGTGCAGGAGTACCTTTTTGACTTCCACAAAAAACCTAAACTTTATGGCTCAGACTATAGGAATGCACTGCTCCAAGTTATGCATATATTAGTGCTAAGTAAACTCGACACAAATGATCCAGTGCATGTACTGATCAGCACACTAGTCAAGATCTCAGAAATAGTGTATTCTAATGACAGCAAGCGATCGCCAAGGCAATGCTTGCAATTCTACAATTGTGCTTTTCTGCACCATGTGATTTATATTGACCTATTCAAACCAGACAGGTGCTCAATCTACTTTCACTCAATGCTAATGCATGGTCCAGTTCAACATGAACTAGTTTGCAGCCGTTCAACCAATACTGAGGCTGAAGAGCGTCTTTTTAAGCAGGCCGGGCGTGCAGCCATGAACACTGACCACAAAGTAGATGGGTTTGTTGAGTCCCTATTAATTAAGCTACAGTGCAAACAACTAGATTCCAGTCCTGAACCTACATGCTACAGTCAGATCTCAGGTGAGCATTCTAGAATCAAACAGAGCGCCAAGAATCTCCCACACTACCGTGGAAGTCATTTCAGCAAAGAGTTCATTCAGAGCCACCTAGGGGAATTCCAGTGCCACCTACAAAGAATTGCTCACTATCTTGTACATGGGGAAGGGGTGTGGTGGCATAGATCTCCTGAAGGTACTGTAATGTTCCTAGACAGTGACCTAGACCTAGAGTACCGTACTGAGGGCCCCAATGTATTACACTTCAGGAGTGCATCCTTGAAGGATGTCTCAGCTAGAGCTGATCAATGTTGGAGGGCAATCCTACAAGACAAAATAGGCCTTCCCATCACAGCTGTGAGGAACTATGACTGCAGTGGTTCAGTTCTTAATGTAACAGAATTTGGGCAAAGTTCCGAATCAGATGAACTTGTGACCCTTGATCCTAATGTATCTGAGGCAATGGACACTACACTTATGAGCACTGAAGACCTCTCAGGCCTAACATATGCTGACAGTGACCTGTTGTCTGTGTCCAATGAATCAATCCCTATACCAATAACAACCTCCACCCCACAAAGAAACCAGCACACACCAGTAGAACATAGCAATGCTACA
>CAUJGJ010000434.1:2276616-2284116 GCA_963170055.1 Halisarca cf. caerulea
AAATAGAAGTTCTTATTGAATTTACATAATAACTGGTTGAATTACCAATTCGATTGTTACTTGAACTGTAAATGTTTAGTAGATTTTACAGCTTTCAGGGTTTGTACATGTATCTTTTGGAAATTGTTGTTTTTACTGTAGTAGCTCTTGCTATTTTAACAATATTATTGGTAGATTCAAAGCATGCTATTGTTTGTAAAAAACAAAACATTTTAGTATATATAACCATCTATTGTTATGTTATTTCAGCTAATGAATTTTGTGGTTATTTCAACCAAATTTTTAGTTACCTGTGTTTCAGTAGTTTTAACCAGAAAAAATAGTTAAAACAAACAATTCATTTTTACAGTGTGCTTTATATCCTCAAGCCATCTTAATTGTTCAATCTGCAGCTGATTGCAAGCACCAGATGCTTGTTAGTGTATAGTCTATTTCTTGTAAATAAATGAGCTTGTATGATCATTGACAAGGAATTGCATGTAATTCTGTAGATTTCATTTATATTATATACTAGTGTGTTTAACTGTCTTTTTTACTGCAGCTATTAATTAAATGTTGTCAGTTCAAATGAGAAAAAGCACAGCTGATCTTGTCTCGATTATTTTACTAGTAACTAATAATTATATAATGATGAGCGATAATCAAATTAATGAATTGCATGTGCTTGGTAAATTCAATGATAGTATTGATACTTGCACCTATATGTATACAATAATAATATATTAGCAGTGATCAGATGCTTTCCATACATTGTTCCCTCAATTGATTAGGCGACGTAAATCTCCAACTTTGTTATAATTCCAATATCTTGCAGGAAAGAAGGGCCACTAAGCCTCATTGTAATGGTAAGTCAATCATTGTTTCTTGTCTTGTTGTAATTATACAAAATTAAAAGAGCTTTAAATTTATGATTAATGAATTGCAGTTCAGAATCTGTCAATTTCTTTTATATTATAATATACTAGAGTATTTAATAATTACTTTATTACCATTGTCACTTGCAATGTTATAATTACATAATATTAAATATTATGTAATTATAACATTACATTGATAAATTTCATTGTAATTATTATCAAAGAATTCACAGTTGAAATTGTTTCGAATATTTTCCTAGTAACTAACAAAGTTATAATGATAAGCAATAAGAAAAGAATTGTCAGAGGTAATTGAAAGTGAAATGCTTGCATTGATGCCTGCACCTATGTATGTATATGACATTATCAGTGGTCAGCTGCTATATTCATTGTTCCCTCCATCGATTAGGCAACGTAAATCCCCAATTTTTTTATTCCAATATCTTCACGGGACAAGCGGGGATCACTAAACCTTATTATAATGACAAATTGATCAGCATATTTTGTCTTTTGCGGATCCAAACCAATCCTGCAAAAATATGGAAGGCGTATGTCATTGCAGCAAGTGCTGGTATTGGGGCATCCCTCTCCACTCCACAGAAGTTTCTCTGTGAACCATAGATTTTGGCTGGTATTACCAGAATTTCCGGTGTCACAGTAGTAATAACTGCCAAATTTACTTGGAGCAGCATCACCAGGAACAGTGGAGCATGGACAATCAGCTCTGCCTTTCTTATCAGCAACTCCAGCGGCGTTTGAAGTTGTTGGGGCATTCTCCAGAGCTGGCATCAACACTAACTACTCTTTTCCAGCCACTGACAAAACATAAATTTCTAGGGAAGCTGCTTTGCCTGACAGTATACCCACCACTAGTTCTATTCGGTATTACCTCAAAATCCTGCAAATAACTGATAGCTTCTTCATCAGTGTGCAAGCTTTCAAAGATATTATTGTTCTGAGCAAATACTGAGGAAAATGCGACAATAAAAGTCAGAGAGACGAGTTGAACTATCACTTTAGAACTCATGATTTTTCTCATGCAGTGCAATAGGAACCAAATAATGGCAAGCATTGGCTTGCATGTTTTATAGCCTCTGTCTTGTTCAATCTGACCACAAGCAAGCACTTGTCAGGTGGTTGTTGGTCATGCATGACAATTATTATAGTAGACAGTCAAATTATGATTTGTGTACATACAAAAGGGACCACAAAGGCAGAAAGTACAGTCACAAACAGATAAATTATTATATATTATGCAGACTGCATGAGTGAGCTTATGGCATAATTATAATGAATTATTAATACTTAGTCCGATAGTATAGGCATCATTTCATGCAGGCAACAATGTTAATAGAGCTTGACACTGCATGCTTGCCATATCAAGAATGAATGCTGAAATGCTGCGTACCATAAATAATATTTATTTATTTATTAATTGTTGCTATAAGTCTTCGATTGAAATTGAAATTTTCTCTATAATTATTCTTCAGCTAGCAACATGCTGGCCGTGCCAAAACGATCAACGGTTGCCTAGGAGATGGTCAGGTGAGAAGAAAACATGACTTGCATAATGGCAGTGACTAGAGGACAGCAGATATTGCAGTGTTTAATCTCATTGCAATTGTTGAAGCCCACGCCTGTTATATATACAGACTACAAAGTCTCCACTGCGCAAGTGTGTGCGTATGTGTGTGTGTGTGTGTGTGTGTGTATGTGTGTGTGCGTGTGTGTGTGTGTGTGTGTGTGTGTGTGTGTGTGTGTGTGTGTGAGAAAGGTGGTAGGTTTCATCCAAACATTATACAGACTACAAAGACTCCGCTGCGCAAGTATGTGTGTGTGTGTGTGTGTGTATCAGTGTTGTGGTAATGGTAATTAGTAATTGTAATCAATTGCAATTAGGCATACATTTGCCTATACTGGCAATCATAATTGTAATGGAGCTGTTTTAGTCTCAGAGTAGTTGTAATGGTATACTTGGTATTCTTTTGCTATTTGCATCAAATTACACAATTACCATGCAGTTACTGTGATGGATATTGTTTATATCTGTGGATATATTTTACCAAATAATGGCAAGCATTGGCCTGTTTTATAGCCTCTGTCTTGTTCAATCTGACCACAAGCAAGCACTTGTCAGGTGGTTGTTGGTCATGTATGACAACAATTATAGTAGACAGTCAAATTATGATTTGTGTACATACAAAAGGGACCACAAAGGCAGAAAGTACAGTCAACACTTTCAAATTTGTAATGCACAATTCCATTATGACATATTCAGCCAAGGATCCACAAATTTGCAAACCCATGAAGATCAAAGGAAAGATCAAAGGAATTGTTTTGTGTTTGCCTATTCAAAACAAATGCTTTGCATGATATTTACAGAGGTACAATTCAAACAGGTGTTGATGTTGGTGTGATGATGACATCCGAGAACACTCCGCACGGAACACGATTACCAAGCGGGTCTTCAAATCGCCGACAAAGCAACCGATAGTAATAGCAAATGCAGATATACTTCTTATGTAGAAGAATTGTATACTATAGAGGGATTGACAGGATCACAAGGAAAGAACGTCGAGAAAGCTGCTCCTTTTCGATCAGCTGTTTTTCCGAAAAGCCGTAAGTATGGTATGACGTCATGATAATGTCAATAGCAACGTAACACGAGTTTGTTCGCTCGCACTTCCGTTTCCAATCCAGTATCTAGGGCGTCGTACCGTGGTAAGCGACCTAGCCTATCATCTATGGTACAGTCACACAATTTGTAATGCACAATTCCATTATGAAATATTCAGCCAAGGATCCACAAATTTGCAAACCCATGAAGATCAAAGGAATTGTTTTGTGTTTGCCTATTCAAAACACAAAACATTGTAGCTGTAAACAACTTTTACTGTGGAGTTACAGCTGGTACAGCTGGTATCTCTAAGGGCTTGCAAATTTGTGGATCCTAGGCTGGAATATTTCATATATAATGGAATTGTGCATTGCATAATGGAAGGTGTTAGTCACAAACAGATATACAGACTGCATGAGTGAGCTTATGGCATAATTATAATGAATTATTAATACTTAGTCCGATAGTATAGGCATCATTTCATGCAGGCAACAATGTTAATAGAGCTTGACACTGCATGCTTGCCATGTCAAGAATGAATGCTGAAATGCTGCGTACCATAAATAATATTTATTTATTTATTAATTGTTGCTATAAGTCTTCGATTGAAATTGAAATTTTCTCTATAATTATTCTTCAGCTAGCAACATGCTGGCCGTGCCAAAACGATCAACGGTTGCCTAGGAGATGGTCAGGTGAGAAGAAAACATGACTTGCATAATGGCAGTGACTAGAGGACAGCAGATATTGCAGTGTTTAATCTCATTGCAATTGTTGAAGCCCACGCCTGTTATATATACAGACTACAAAGTCTCCACTGCGCAAGTGTGTGTGTGTGTGTGTGTGTGTGTGTGTGTGTGTGTGTGTATCAGTGTTGTGGTAATGGTAATTAGTAATTGTAATCAATTGTAATTAGGCATACATTTGCCTATACTGGCAATATAATTGTAATGGAGCTGTTTTAGTCTCAGAGTAGTTGTAATGGTATACTTGGTATTCTTTTGCTATTTGCATCAAATTACACAATTACCATGCAATTACTGTAATGGATATTGTTTATATCTGTGGATATATTTTACCAAATAATGGCAAGCATTGGCCTGTTTTATAGCCTCTGTCTTGTTCAATCTGACCACAAGCAAGCACTTGTCAGGTGGTTGTTGGTCATGTATGACAACAATTATAGTAGACAGTCAATTTGAAATTACGATTTGTGTACAATCATATACAAAAGGGACCACAAAGGCAGAAAGTACAGTCACAAACAGATATGCAGACTGCATGAGTGAGCTCATGGCATAATTATAATGAATTATTAATACTTAGTTCGATAGTATAGGCATCATTTCATGCAGGCAACAATGTTAATTGAGCTTGACACTGCATGCTTGCCATATCAAGAATGAATGCTGAAATGCTACGTACTATAAATAATATTATTAATTGTTGCTATAAGTCTTCGATTGAAATTGAAATTTTCTCTATAATTATTCTTCAGCTAGCAACATGCTGGCCGTGCCAAAACGATCAACGGTTGCCTATATAGGAGATGGTCAGGTGAGAAGAAAACATGACTTGCATAATGGCAGTGACTAGAGGACAGCAGATATTGCAGTGTTTAATCTCATTGCAATTGTTGAAGCCCACGCCTGTTATATATACAGACTACCAAGTCTCCACTGCGCAAGTGTGTGCGTATATGTGTGTGTGTGTGTGTACGTGTGTGTGTGTGTGTGTGTGTGTATGTGTGTGTGTGTATGTGTGTGTGTGTGTGTGTGTGTGTGTGTGTGTGTGTGTGTGTGTATGTGTGTGTGTGTGTGTGTGTGTGTGTGTGTGTGTGTGTGTGTGTGTGTGTATGTGTGTGTGTGTGTGTGTGTGTGTGTGTGTAAAAGGTGGTAGGTTTCATCCAAACATTATATACAGACTACAAAGACTCCGCTGCACAAGTATGTGTGTGTGTGTGTGTGTGTGTGTGTGTGTGTGTGTGTGTATCAGTGTTGTGGTAATGGTAATTAGTAATTGTAATCAATTGTAATTAGGCATACATTTGCTTATAATGGCAATATAATTGTAATGGAGCTGTTTCAGTCTCAGAGTAGTTGTAATGGTATACTTGGTATTCTTTTGCTATTTGCATCAACTTACACAATTACCATACAATTACTGTGATGGATATTGTTTATATCTGTGGATATATTTTGCCCTCCTAAGAAGGTAGAGTTTTGCTAGTTCGGGGTTATTTTCTGTGCTACAGTTATCCGGGTGGCTGGTGGAAATGGGAAAATAACATCAATCACACAATTTAGATCACCACATATATGAAATCTCGGTAATCCAACTTTTAAAAGCATCCAAGAATAAATCTGAGATTAATAATTGTAATTGCAATTGTAGAAATGTAATTGCAATGGTAATTGATTACTTTAGTGGAGATCCATAGTGGCAATGGTAATTGTAATGCTTTGATACCGAGATAATAATTGCAATGGTAGTTGATTGTGATACCCCTGTAATTGCCCCAACACTGGTGTGCATGCTTGCATGAGTGCATGTGTGTGTGTGTGTGTGTGTGTGTGTGTGTGTGTGTGTGTGTGTGTGTGTGTGTGTGTGTGTGTGTAAGATGGGAGGGGGGTTCATCCAAACCCACGACCTGACATTTATACAGGTAAACCTCTGTAATCCAACACCTCCATAATCCAACATTCTCTCTAATCTGACCATCTTATGAGGTACACTCACCATAACATTATCAAAGTGTGCAAAGTAAAGTCAATTCATAATGTGACAACTTCCTATAAGCTGTAACACTGTTACACTTTTGTCCTATTGAGTGTTGGATTGGAGACATTTCACAGTTTCTGCTTTTTCTGTCAATATATAATATTGCTATACCATCCATTGTAATACCTGCTTAATGATGCTGCAGGTGTGGCTGCTCATGCATGAGTGCACATGCTATATACCCTGAAATTCCCAGGAAAAAACTTTCTCAGATCACCAACCTTCACTATTTCACACAGTTCATATTTTTGCAACTGCATTTCTAACTCTTTAATCTTCAAGTTACAGCTTTTACACAAAGTGTGTACATGTGTGTGTGTGTGTGTGTGTGTGTGTGTGTGTGTGTGTGTGTGTGTGTGTGTCTTTGTGTGTGTGTATATATTATGTTATGTGTATGTACTACTTTATGCTGGTTTATTGTTTTTTTTGTTTCAAGTTATATAACAGAAGTGTCAGACTGTGCTCGTATGCACCTTCATAGCTAATTCTCTATTAGCCTATGAGCTCAGATGTGAAATTGTAGACATATTCATGCACCACATCGACTAAAAGTGATTGAGTGATCATTTTTTGGGAATCCTCTGCCGACATTGTGTCAGTTGGAATGTATAATGATATATGTATAAATATATATATATATATAATATATATATATACCCGCTTCATACTGATTATTAGCTGTGGGATTTAGGAAAATACACACTGCATCCCATCCAACCCACCTCTGTCTAGCTCTCTGCCCATCTAGCCCCATGTTTGCCTAGTCCTATGCCTATTCAGCTCCTTGTATGATTAGCACTATGCGCCAGTCTAGACCTATGAATGTCCATCCTCATACCTGCCTAGCTTAATGTATTCCTAACCCTGTGTATGCCTATACCTGTGCCTGTGCAACAAACAACTCTCCTTGTCCCAGTAATTTTTGTTAATTCACAATTTTTCATCCCTACATGTCCAGTTTTATCCATTTTTAAATGGTTTTTGTATGGTTCTTGTCCACGTACTTTGTATTTTTATTTTTAACATGTGTCCATAGACCAGTGTATTCTTTAGTACACTTTAAGAATATAACACAAAAAGTTGCCACATGTACGAGTACGATACCATCCATATACGAGTCGGCCATTTATAAAAGCTCATTTTAGTAGGCTAGTAGAAAAATAACTATGAAGGTTCACATGAGCACATAAACTCCTACAAAATTAACCGTTGAAAAGATATAAGCAATAAACCAGCAACATAAAG
>CAUJGJ010000434.1:2289116-2291616 GCA_963170055.1 Halisarca cf. caerulea
TATTTGGGCTTTGTACGGGGTCCAAAGGAGTAATTCAAGCCCAGCAAGTGAGTTAACTCGCTTTGACATCAGTAGAAATTCAATCAGTTGACTTCACTGCCTATCCTGTAGAAACTTTTAGCCCGTGGTGCACGTATTGTGCTTCTATTCGGTAAACCTTCAAAATGAGAGCTATTATCACGGCACCATACAAGATATCCCACCCAAGGCGAAGTTGAATGGCACCAGTACATTGGATCATGGTTTTTGCATTCTTACTGAAGTACACCAATGAAAACTGGCAAAATGGTTCCTTATTTGTTTGCTACTGCTCCTATACTTGAGTCCTATGTACGTATGTGTATCTCTCCGCTGTACAGGAAGCCCGGCAAACGTGTTACAGTTGAGGTTGATGGCACCATTGACAGCATTCTTGTGTGGGCTGTAAAATGGACAAATTTCACCACATTCAGAGCAAATAGGAGAAAAAGTTGGAAACATTGGCAGACAAATTGAAAGGTGATGAGTGTAACATGTCTGTGATCCATGTTATGTCATGCTGCAATTGCTATCTGTTCACATGTATCCTAATACTCATTAAGTGAGCTATGTACATCGTCTCTGCAGACCTGAATATGGTGCAGTTTCTCAAACTGTGCAAAAACAAAGGCCAGCAGTCTTTCGTTTGATGCTAAGGTTTGTATTAATTGTTTGACTTATTGCAGCCTGTAAAGGAGTGTACACATGTACAGTGATACGTATGTTTGTCATACAATGTAATGCATGCAAATGTATGCTTACATGTTGTTTGCTTGCTCCAACAGACTGAATCAGATGATGATTTGGAAGATCAGTTGTGGAAGCTCGGTCAAATGAGCCTTATATCTGCTGTGCTGGGGGAACTTTTTGTTGAACAATGTGTTTGTTGACGTAAGCCACTTCATCAAGAAAAGAGTGGACACTGACTGCTAACTATTGTACGTGTATTTTAGTATCTTTTATTTGTTTCAACCTATCATCCCTTTTTATTTTTATGACCAATCTTTTTCTATATTTCTCCATCCTGCACCATGCACCTGTTCTCAATCATCTCTCTTCTCTTAAACATGTGTAACTCCATTTATTACATTGCTAAATTTAATGATTGGTTTGAATTGAGACAATTAATTTAAAAGTGTATGCAAGCGACAATATACCCATATAAGGACAACACCCATTTTGGGGTAGCATCAGCACCCCTTATGAGGAGTGTTGCTGTAGCACCTTTTGTAACACCCCAAGGGGTGTCAAATCTAAACATTAATCCCAACACCCCTAGAGGTGTTACCCCAACACCCCATTTTTAACAGTGTGGGATTCCCAGTACTACGACCTCTCCTACTACTCTTCCTTTCAAAACTCCCCTCAATATCATCGCTATCAGTGAATCATGATGTAAACTGAGAACAATAACAATCAAAAAGACAAGTTTAACCATCAATTTGGAACTCATGATTTTCCTCGCAAAGAAATTGAAAATGAATTATGATGGCAAGCAATGGTTACAGGTGCGTGTACCTTTCTGCCAATTAATGTTGAATTTTTCATGAAATTGAAATTGATAACTATTAGTGTCTTATCCGTATAATGCGTGTAAAATTGAAAATTGAAATGTGAGGCACAGTGTCACGTGATCATTAAAATGGATGATCTAGACGAGTCTCCTTACATCTTCGCCGCGCGTGAACTAGACGCGGAGTCCACCGTAAGACTCAAAAGGGGATCAATTGAAGTCGAATTTTTGAAACTCCAACTTACAACGGAGGCCATTGGGAAAGTTTTCAACTTGCTGCCACGGAGCGTGTGGCTCAAAACGGAATATACGTCACTCGTTTTGTTCCCCAATGATGCCGGCTTGTTTGTCGTGAGTGGATCGCAGAGCCATTCGTTTGTGGTTGAAGGCTCTCCTTTGCAGCCATCATTGCAATCGCCTACAATGCCACGGTGTGGTTCTGTAACTTCTAGCACTCAGTCTATGGTTTATAGCTCTCCCAATGCGGTATCCCTGGCTGTTAGTGGTGGTTCTTCTCAATCTGTAAGCTATCCTGTCTTTAAATCAGTCGCTGGAAAAGGAAAGACTACTGTAACTACTGTGAAAATAACAAAAGCCACAATGAGGCAAACCCCCTCTGGAAAAGTATCATTTGAGAAAGAAGGCCAAATTTTCATAGAAGTGACAGAGCATAAAGCCACTGTTCCATACTTATCAGCAGCAGCCAAACATGAATATGGAGAGTCATTTATTTTAGTCACCAGTGATGGACTAGAAATCCTGGACCGGGCAGCAACAAAGGGTCTCAAATTCTGGAAGATTCCCAGCAGAAAAGTCTATGCAATTGATGCCGAAGCAAATGAGATCCCTACATTCAGCACATCCGCCCATTCCAGTGGCCCACCACTTAAGCGTCGACATCCAAGTCAGGACAGGATTTTGATCCTCAGATTCAGGGCAAACTAGATGATCTGAAGATGTCGTTGGAGT
>CAUJGJ010000434.1:2311616-2314116 GCA_963170055.1 Halisarca cf. caerulea
TGAAAGATCTAGCGTATCGTCTGAAGTGTAGTGAATCCAATTTTTCGAACATCTTCCACAAGTGGCTTCATATTATGCATCACAATCTGAGTCAACTGATAAAATGGCCTGATGGAGAAACATTACGAGTTAATTTACCACCATCTTTCCGTAAACACTTTTCCAAAGTTAAATGCATTATTGATTGCTTCGAGGTGTTTATTGAGCGCCCTCTGTCTTTTGCAGCTAGAGCAGCAACTTATTCCAACTACAAAAAACACAACACAATAAAGGTTCTAATTGCGGTTTCACCTACAGGGTCAATTGTGTACATCTCAAATGCATGGGGAGGCAGAGTGTCAGACAAAGTAATTACACAGGAGTGCGGATTCTTAGATCACATTGAATATGGAGATGTTGTTCTGGCTGACCGAGGATTCAACATTGCAGATGAATTATCCATTAGAGAAGCTGCACTTGAGATACCATCATTTACAAGAGGAAAGATGCAGTTGTCTCAAAAGGAGGTTGAAAAGTCCCGTCAGCTATCACGAGTAAGAATACATGTTGAACGTGTAATCGGGCAACTTCGCAAGAAGTACAAAATCCTCCAGGGAACCTTACCTATTACTCTCATCAAGAGACCATTAGATACAGGCAATATTGCAACAATTAATAGTATACTTGTAGTAACAGCTGCTTTGACCAACCTTTGTACTTCTGTTGTGTGATCATGCTTAAAGTACATGTATACATGTGTAATTTAATTCAAAGTTTATGTTTTAAATGAAATTAATTCAGAAGTTATGTCAAAGTTTGTTACATTGATCACAAAACCAGTCTCCCTCGGGTTCACTATGGAGCCCCACACATGAGAAGTGGAACCAAGTAATTTTACAGTTCGGTCCATCGCAGGCAATCATTGTCCCAAATTCTTCCTGGTTGCATAAACAGAACTTGTCTAGCTCGGTAGTTTTATCTGTATTTCTTGCTCCTTCAAGTTGTCTTGTCAACAATTCCGGAAGTACATAATGAATGAAAATCTTCTCCAACTTTGGTGAAATCGCTTTATAAAACTTGTCATCTCTTTTGATCCTTTCCACATAGATGTCCTTTGTTGTCCAACACACAAAGTCACAATATGGCTTCTCACACACTGCCATTTGTCCTTGAACCTGGTAGTAGTAATCGTGGCTGTTTATCAAACAAAGCTTACCATCTCGGTCAGTCTTCAAATAAAAACTGTTATCATTGATGGAGGACAAGACTACATCACGGTACTTGTATGGACACTTGATCTCAACAAGTCCTTCTCCGCAACAATCACAGGACACAAAACCATCTGGGGTTGCTCCCAAATGGGGATACTCAGAATGCAGGCACAATCCTGATTTTGCAACTGAGAAATTTCTATGTTGGTTTTTAATTGTGTTAATATATTCTACTCTAGCCCGGTGTTCATTTTTTCGACCCCAGTTCAAGGCTGGAATGGACGGACTGATGGAGGTGTACTGCATGATGTTTTTAATGAGTGACGTTGGGTATGTGCGTTCAGCGCACCGGGCAACTCTTCCGAATACAGATGCAGTAATGCGTCCTTTTCGATGATCATACCACAGACTGGAATTTGATTGTTGTTTAGTGGACTTTTCAAGAAAAGCAGCTTCTTCTTTTGTGAACTGGATATCATTTAGCCTGCATTGACTTACTTCTGAAAGTTCGTCTTCACTGAGGTCCAAATACTTACTATCATACAATGAAGTAAGAAGAGGTGGCAAATTCGGTTCATCTTCCACTTGAGATGAAGGCTTGGTTTGTGGAAATCCTGGGACTACAGAAAAGACAGCAGCAGATGGATGTACTTTGTAAAGAGTGGTAAGAAGTGCTTGCTGGTCAACAGGCGGGGCCAAAGATTTTGCTTGTTTAGTAGTAGTAGGACCATGCACAGTTGATTCTGAACATTCCAGTGTGACTGTTGCTTCATTGTCTCGCTTGGGTTGTGCAAAATTTATGCTTTGGATTGGAGCTGGTTGAATCTGTGCATAGATATGATACTTATTATATCAGGTGATCCTGGGTATCAGGTGAAGCAGATGCAGCTAATTTCACGTACCTCTTGTAGTAATTATACGCCTCCAGGCTTTTGAAAGCTTTGAGCTTCTCCTTCGAAAATTCACCAGGGGTTTCGATTAAATAGGAATACAGGTCGGGATATTCCACCGGCGGCCATCTGGAAATGTCATCGATCCACTGGTCAGCCGCGAATTGGTATGGGTCTAACCTGTCTACGCAGTCTTCGCTTGAATCTCCGACTCGATTACAAACGCACAAAAGTTTCTGAAGGTAACGATCTCGAGCGATCTTTGACAAAGTCTCAACGTACTTCTTACTCATGATTTCAGCAGTTGACCACCAAAATGGCGGATAGCAACGGTTGCCATGTATTCGGCGCGGGGTCAAAGGTCAACTGAACTCGTCTATACGTAGCTATTAAAAGTAGTTTTTGCTTCTTCGCAGTTGT
>CAUJGJ010000434.1:2316616-2319116 GCA_963170055.1 Halisarca cf. caerulea
GTGTTACTGTATGTGTAGTACATAATATGTGTGTTGTATGTGTGTGTGGTATGTGTATGTGTGGTACATATATGTGTGTGGTACATATGTGTATGGTATGTGTGTGTTATGTGTGCTACGGTAGGTGTGATTTGTACTGACGATTGGGTAGAGTAGTCTATTGAGATAGTGCATGTATGTTTCTCATGTGCTGTGTGAGTGCACACGCACATGCACATGCGGGCGTACACACATACACACACACACACACACACACACACACACACACACACACACACACACACACACACACACACATTTCTACTAAATTTCTTAATCTGTACTGAAAAAGACATGTTAGAAGGGAAATGAAGTGGCAGAGATGGTAAAGTTGATGACTTTGTAAAGGAACCACTGTTGGAGAAGAAGAAGTAGACAACAGATTTTACCAACCATCTCACTGCTAGCACTCCTTGTATTGTTGATATGTATTTGCCAAGTTTGTGGCATCATCACCTCACATTGCTATCATGACTTGTTACTATTGTACACTGTACAGTTTGTTAAGATTAATGTACTCATGTAGATAACCATGTTCCTCTGTGTGTGTGTGTGTGTGTGTGTGTGTGTGTGTGTGTGTGTGTGTGTGTGTGTGTGTGTGTGTGTGTGTGTGTGTGTGTTATAATATTGTCAGATTATGATAAGTTGTGTACATACACAGATATATAATATGTGTATATATATGTATATATACATTATATGAATACTCATTGCTCAGTCCTTGCCTCATACAGTACCATTGAATTTCACAAAGTACTTTTGATACTAAGTAACTCCATAGTGAGCTTAAAGGTGCTTACTATACACGTCTACTGTATTATGTGAGGTAGTGTTTTTCCGCCCAGCTTCTGAAGACTATATTGAATCATTTACCTTACATCTCCAGTGCTACCGTCTATACAACCTTATCTAGTACTGAGTATGTCTGTTGCACATATACAAATCATATAAGAGCATGTATGGCACATGTATGTGTGCAATGATCAATGAACATAGTACACATACATACGTACAGTACATGTGTATCCATCATCTCCAACAATTAACCAAGCCACATAGCTCATAGATAAAACTTAATTGTAAAAAGAAGGCGTGGTGCAATGGCATGTAATTTCAGCCAAAGATTTTTAAACACCCTGTCAATGGTACATGACGTTCTGCCAGCATAAAAACTGCTATTAGCTATTGAGGGAAACTATTACAACAGTGATCATTACTTCATGAGAGTTTTATGATTCTGATTAAAACACAATTGGTAGATGTTCACTTACACGTACACAAACACACACACACACACACACACACACACACACACACACACACATGCACACACACACACACAAGCACACACACACACACAAACATGCACAAACATTCAAGCAAAGGAATTCAAGCAAACTTCACCATCAACAGTAGTGTATCCTTCACCAAAGTTGCGGGGGTTGTGAAGGGATACCAGTTTGGCAGTCCTCATGCCTTTAGTCGAAGTAGGACGTTGGGTGGGATTCACGGAATTACATTCTCTTATTATAATATATATATATATATATATATATTATATATTGCCAAAAGTTGACGGTATGCCTGTCTGTGGCTGTACTTTCTGCCTTTGTGTTGCATTGTTGCACAAATCATAATATGGTATATATATATTAATATCAATCTTGTACAATATGATGTGGTACACAGGCCTAGAGTACACAGTATAAATATATATATATATATATATATATATATGTATATTGCCATAAGTTGACTGTATGCCTGTCTGTGGCTGTACTTTCTGCCTTTGTGTTGCATTGTTTGCACAAATCATAATCTTACAATAATATTGTGGACATACATGACCAAAAACCATCCGACAGCAGTGCTTGCTTGTGGTTATATTTTACAAGACAGAGGCTATAAAAACCATCATTTGGTTCAAAATTTGATCGCTATGAGAAAAATATGAGTTCCAAAGTGATAGTTCAACTCTTCTCTCTAACTATTATTGTCCTGTTCAGAGGCGGATCCAGGATTTTGAGAAAGGGGGGGGGGGGGCGCAAAATTCGGTACAGACTACAAGCATGTATTATTCATCAAAATGACATATTATGAGAAAAAGTCCAGAATCGATCCATGCAGCGCACGTTTTTTGCCATTTTTTTCAGGGATGATGTCATCAAGTATGCGCGTTCCCAATATAACAAAATGGCTGACTGACAACTAGAGGAGAATCGGCGATAGTTTTTTTTTTAACACAAAAGAAACTTTACTTATTAGCGAATAATCAGAATACAGTAATTTGACCCTTCTCATGCTTATTCACTCATTTTTGCTTCTTATTTAAACTTTTCATTACCAAATTGTTCTGATTTCACAATGAAGGATTGTAAGCTGTTCTTTTTAAAATTGAGGCATTCACAAAATAGGGGGGTGCGCGCCCGGGGCGCCCTTGCATGGATCCGCCACTGCTGTT
>CAUJGJ010000434.1:2326616-2341616 GCA_963170055.1 Halisarca cf. caerulea
CACAGAGAAAGTTCTGTGGAGTGGAGAGGGATGCCCCACCACCAGCACTTGCTGTGATAACGCAAACCTTCCATATTTTTGCAGGACAGATTTGGATTTGCAAAAGACAAGAAATGCTGATCGATTTACCATTACGATGAGACTTAGTCACCCTGCTTTCCTTGAAGATATTGGAATAACAAAGTTGAAGATTTACGTTGCCTAATGCATGGAGGGAACAATGAACATAGCAGCTGATCACTGATATACATATGTAGGTGCAGACATCAATGCAAGCATTTCATTTTAAATAAACACAAAACTTTTCTTAATGCTCATCATTATAATTTAAATATGTTAGTTATTAAGAAAGTAATTGAGACGATATCAGCTGTGAAATTAAATCTTTGATATTAAATAAATGCAATGAAATTTATCAATGTATCTACGCGCATGATCAAGTAATCACATTTCCTTGATCATTTGAATACACTAAACAAATATTTTAATAATATATGTAATTATAACAAGTGACCATGGTATAAAGTCAGTTTAACACTATAGTATTATAATATAAATGAAATTTGAAGATTTTGAACTAAACTTCAATCATAGATCATGCAAGCTCTTTCGTATTATACATGCAAGAGAATACCAGCAAGCATCTGGTGCTTGCGGTCAGATATTGAGCAAGACGGCTCCAGGGTATACAGAACAGTCATGTAACAATGCAAAGCTTGCCATCATAAACTTTGTTTCCAATTTCAGCTATGAAGAAAATCATTACTTTCTAAACGATATAGTCGAACTGGTCTTTCTGATAATATTGACCGTTTACATCAGAATTTGCTGAGATCGATGGTATCAAGGAAAGGGTTGAAGGGCAAAACCAATAGGATAGGGTCTATACTTGGGAAACCCACTAGCTCTTGCCGTGCAATTGTCGATGGCACCGGCCTGTGGTGCTAAACTTCAGAATGGTGAATACTATACTAGCAGTGATTGCAGAATTCTCTTCTCAGCTGATTACATGTTTGCATGTGCATGTGTGTGTATATAAATTATATCCTTCTCAGCTTATAATGTACACTGCACGCATGCATGCACGTGTGTATATATGTGTATGCGCACGTGTGTGTGTGTGTGTGTGTGTGTGTGTGTGTGTGTGTGTGTGTGCATGTGTGTGTGTGTGTGTATGTGTGTGCATGCATGTGTGTGTGTATGTACGTGTGTCTACACGTGTCTGCAGTGTGTGTGTGTGTGTCTGCATGTACGTGTTCTGATACCTTTGTGTGTCTGTATAGGTAAGTGTACCAATAATGTATTAATCAGAATCATAAAACTCCTATAACATTGATGATCACTGTTGTAATAGTCACCCTTATTACCCAATAACTATCATCAGTGTTGGGTGAATGCTAAAATCCATGTACCAATGACAGGCAAATGAAGAATAATTGGCTGAAGTTACACCCTCCTGCTTTCTTCAAATTCAAATGCTTACCTTACATCTTTATTTGTGTGTCGCAGGCAGAGGCTGTCTACAATATCCTTTGCAAGGAGGCTGTCCTTTAGCTGTGTCCTTTGTGGAGAGGCTGTCCTGTAGATGTCCTTTAGCTGTGTCCTTCGTAGAGAGGGTGTCCCTTAGTCGTGTCCTTTGTAGAGAGGCTGTCCTTTAAGTGTCCTTTAGCTGTGCCCTTTGTGGAGCGGCTGTCATTTAGCTGTCCTTTACCTGTGTCCTTTGTGGAGAGGCTGTCCTTTAGCTGTCCGTTAGTTTAGTCCTTTGGAAAGAGTCTGTCCTTAATTTGTGAACTTTGTAAAGAAGCTATCCCCATTTCAGAGCATCTTCTATGGAAAGTTTCACTGCATTTGGCCATACGTGTGCTTAATATATAATAATAACATACGTACATATAATACTATTATCATAATAATGAACAATTTTATAAATTCAAGTAAACATACTCAGTTTATTTATGCATGGAATAAGAAAATAAGGACAATACATCATCACATGCTCAGTGGATGTGCTGCATGAATGCCGGCCATTTTAGTTGTGATCAATTGCAAGTTGTAGGCGACAAGCAGTATACGTGGTTACCTCTGTATTGTAGGTTTGGTAATAGCCTGTGTGTACATACCTAGAGGTTCTGTTTTGCATGGTCTCAGCAACTAACCATTTATTTACAAGAGACAATGCATCCATGAAAGTCTATCATAGCCAGGGTGTGTGTATTGTCCCTGTCTGGCTATAGTTATACGCAGGTGAGTTATGTGCACTTTGAGGGAAAATTCAAAATGGCCGCCGCAAATGTTGGTTACAAATACACCCCCTTTTTCTTCTTTCGCAATGAATAATATGGAAAGGCAAAGGTAAAAGACTCTATTTGAACTCTTTAACTCTCCATTTTTCCACTTTGTTAACTTCTAAAGAGCGTATCGAAGGATAAATTTTGAACTGATTTGAAGTATACGATTTTAACTTCATCCCAAAACGCGCCGTATTTAAAGATTCTGTGGAGACAAGCTATCTACGGCGAAGAGTTCTTTGGAACGGTAGCTAACTTTTCACCGTAGCGCCTTAAGAAATTCCACTTCGTTCCGAAGATGTACAAGTTTTTCTGGTCTTCTTGGGAAAATATTTCACAAACACGTGCACATAAAATGAAAGGAACAAGCTTTTAAGAGGCGCTACGGTGAAAAGTTAGTCTTACCCTTTGTTAACAAGCTTGTAAATTCTCGAAGCTCCAGCGGGTCGTTTTCATCGGCGCGTTTTGAGAAGAAATTTAGCTCCTGCAAATATCCTTCTGCTTCTCTTAGTCACGCCAATGTCAGCTGACTTTGGCGCATACGTCACGAATAGGTACTGTTCACGGAAGCAGCAAGCTGGCTTAGAATACACGTGTGTATTCATCTCTCAATTTTTATATCAGCTATATCTTGTCCCTGACTCCAACGATTCAACAGGCAACTATTATTGCCGTTCAAAGCATTTGGATAGTGCTAAACGAAGGTTAGGATAAGAATTGTCGGTTAGTTACCCCCTGCGAGGTTTGTACGAAATAATGCCCCAAGATGCTCTTGAGATCACTTGTTGTAAGGTACTGATACTGATAAGCCTAGTGAACGGTCTATTTGTAAACATTTGAGTTATTGGCACGCACAATATCAGCGTACAGTTCACTCAATTTATCAGTAATCCGTACCACACAACAAGCGATTTCAAGGGCATTCGCTCCTACAAAACCACGCAGAGGATACCTAACCCGACAATTCACAATAAATACACAAAACCTAACCGTTGTTCAGCACTAGCAGTGGTTCGGATCCTTTTTTAGAGCAGCATTCACTAACACGTCACAACTGGTCATCCTTTGGTCACGCAAATCGCGCATGATCTGGCTCGCAAAGGCGTTACAATGTAATCACATTCCTTATTACCACAGAAACGCCCCTTTAAAGTTCAATGTGCACATAACCTACCTGCGTATATTAAACAATAATTACTATGATATTATGTTAAAACATGTTTGTCTGGTTTATTAATTGATTGTCATTTTATAATATGCACCTGTGTGTGGATGGAGGGGATTTACTGTGTGTTCGTGTGCATTGATGTGTGGGTGTATTATATATACATATGTGTGTGTGTGTGTGTGTGTGTGTGTGTGTGTGTGTGTGTGTGTGTGTGTGTGTGTGTGTGTGCATGTGTGTGGGTGCATGTGTGTGTGTGTGTATATATATGTGTGTGTGTGTGTGTGTGTGTGTGTGTGTGTGTGTGTGTGTGTGTGTGTGTGTGGATGTGCATGTGTGGGAGGGGTTGGGTGGATGAGTGTGTGATTATGTTTACAGTACATGTCATTAACCAACAATCAGCTAGAATTCAGAATTTAACCTGTTTGTATAAGCTAGCAAAAGATATAGCAAGGGATGTATGGAATTAATCCGTTTAGCCCTTTACCCAGTCAAGTTCTGTGTGTGCGTTTTTGGAGAATCCCTTATTGATAAGACCCATACCTCGGCAAGTGAACTTCGCATTTAGCTCTACGAAGCTTAAAAACTACTTTTCCTTGTATCAGGTGTGTCAAAATGCACCAAAATGTACTTTTGAAAACTATGGAGTCAACATAGCGCTAGTTTTTGGGCTTTGATGATGTTATGGTGATTGTATACCTCATGAGATGGTCAGATTAGAGAGAATGTTGGATTATGGAGGTGTTGGATTACAGAGGTTTACCTGTATACATGCATGTCAGGTCATGGGTTTGAAGAATCCCCCAGCTCCAACCTTACACACACACACACACACACACACACACACACACACACACACACACACACACACACACACACACACACACACACACACACACACACAACAACAACAACAAAGGGAGTGTACAAAGATTTCAAAGTTTGTATTATGGTGAAATGACAATAGAATGAATAGATGAGCAAAAATATAAATTTAGAGAGAGAGACATTAGTGATCGGAATAAAATTAATCTGTAATGAGATATGATCATTGGTGCATTCATGAGTATGAAAGTAGTGTTTAATTGATGATATGTACTAATTTAAATCATATTGTCAATAAGTTATTCATTCAAAAGTGATTATTACATAGTTTTGTGAACTCCCGAAAGTCTGCACAGCATCTGAGATTGTTTGGAAGAGATCGCCGCTACAAAATGACATGTATGTTTGCCTAGGCCTACACATATATATGTATGTATAAAAATATTATGCATGTACATGTGTGTGATATGTGTGTGTTATGTGTGATTCAATATACTCTTTGGAAGCTGGGTGGAAGAACACCAACACACATAATATAGTAGAATTGCATAGAAAGTACCAGGTCCTTCAAGGGAAGGTAAATAGGTGCTCACCATCAGACTCTGAGGTACTTAGTATCAAAAGTACTTTCAATGGTATTGTATGAGGTAGGATATTGTATAAGGTAGGGAATGAGCACTTATATATATTGGTTTTGAGTAATGTCGAGCTCGATGAGCAGTGATAGAATCTTGAAGAAGGCAGCTGAGGAAGCGGTGAGGGAGAAGGGAAGCTGGTTTCAGCAGCTGATGTAATGTGCGGCAGAGATAGGATGGGAAGGGTTGCATAGTAAAGGGGTAGAAGGTGCATCCTTGGGGGAGCTTAAGTCAATGATGGGTGATTCCTTTCGTAGGAAGGTGAGGAGTGAATGGCTAGAGGTGACTTCAAAACAACCAAAACTTGCCCTTCTGAGAAAAGTTATGAGGAAAACGAGGAACTGACAGTGGTGTATATTGATGACAAAAGACAGAGAAGAATGATGATGATGATTCGAGGAGGAACGGTGAGACTGATGATTGAAATGGGGAGATGGAGGAGCAAACAAAGAGAGCAGCGTATAGGTAGGCACTGTGACAGAGGGGAAGTGGAAGACGTGGTCCACTGGTTTCTATACTGTGGTAATACCACCTGGTGGAGAGACGACTTGAAGACAAGAGGGTGTAGCTCAATGCATGGGATGGGAGGAAATGTCGGACGAGGAGAAAGTGATTGATTTGTTACATAGAGGAAGTATAGACAGCGGATTGAGGTAGATGATTTAAAAATTGTGGGAAACAAGATTTGGATAGTTTGAGTTATCAGTCTGTGTTTATTGTCTTGATTGTTGTAATGTTTTCTTTCTTTTGATTGTTTATTTGACTGTGTGTTTTCTTAGACTAAGTGTCCTTGTTGGTGTTGTTGCTTTCCTTGTGGTGAGGCTTTGACTTGTGTGCTACATAGAACTGTATAGTTCTAGTGCCAGTGTGGCATGATGCACAGTAATAATAATAAAAATAATAATAACAATGAAAATAATAATAATAATAAGAAGAAGAATATAGTACTTGATAACCCAGGTATACATAATACACTAGCAGAGTTGACTTATTTAGTAGTTAAGACATAGGTGCGAGCGCTGTATGGCATATAAAATGCTGAGTCCCGAGGGTGCGAAGTGCCTGAGGGAGAGGGCATTTTATATGCCATATGTACAGCTGGACTTTAGGCAAGTGTTGACTTCTAGGAATTCGACGAAGCAATTTGAACGTTAACTATCGAGTTTCCGAAGGGAATTGGTTTTAAGAATCCCCAAAGAAGACTTTTTCGGCTACGATGCTAAGTTTGCTTCTCGCGGTGGATAAAATTGGCTTCTTTTGGATTCAATTTGTTTCTTTGTAATATAAATCTCTTTAATAACTTAAGGAAGTTTGCAAAGAGAAATTTGCCTGAAAACACAAGTTTCCAAACATAAACTCACGGCGAGTTAGACGCCCATGTTGTCTACATTATAAAATCGCTGTATATATATATAACCAACAACAACTTTAAGCATGATTTAGCTGGCAGGGGAGCTGGGGTAGGCCGCGGTGATATTAGAGCTCCTGGATCAAATAGGAGTCGCATCCATTGTGCAACCTTCAGCATTGACAGTAATGTATCCTTCACCAAAGTTGCTGGGTTTGTGGAGGGATATCAGTTTGGCAGTCCTGATGCCTTTAGTCGACGAAACACTTTTGGGGGGATGGACGGAATCACATTTTCTTATGGAAATTCTGCCAGTCAATACTTTCTGTGGGCTTATGCTGCTGGAGTTGCTGATAACTATTAAGAAAGACAGAGCTGATTGTCCGTGTTCCACTGTTCCTGGTGATGCTGCACAAAGTAAATTTGGCAGTTTTCACTACTGTGACACTGGTAATTCTGGTAATTCTAGCCAAAATCGCTGGTTCACAGAGAAAGTTCTGTGGAGTGGAGAGGGATGCCCCTCTACCAGCACTTGCTGCAATAACCCAAACCTTCCATATTTTTGCAGGACTGATTTGGATTGACAAAAGACAAGAAGTACTGATCGATTTACCATTATTATTAGGTTTAGTAATCCCGCTTCCCTTGAAGATATTGGAATAACAAACTTGGAGATTTACGTCGCCTAATCGATCAAGGGAGAGCAGCTGATCACAGAGAGTATCATATACATAGTTGCAGCCATCATTACAAGCATTTGATTTTAAATTACCACAATTCTTTCTTGTTGCTCATCATTGTTAGTTACTAAATAGGAAAAAATTTGGGACAATATCAGCTGTAGATGTGTATTGTTGGATATAATACTATTTCGTAATGAAATTCATCAATATACGTTTGTGCGTGATCAAATAACCACATTATATTCGTAATTTTGAATTTGTTATTATACACAGCATGAAAATTATAGCAGTATATAATGGCAAGTAACATTGTTAGTAAAGTCAGTTTAACACTAGTATATATTACTTTGATATAGATTTTGAAATGAAATTGACAGAACTACAACTGATCATTCATGCAAACTCTTTTGTACATGTAGCAGTATATCAACCAGCTACTTAAGCTTGTGCTTGCGTTCAGATTTTAAACAAGAAGGTTCGAGGATATATAAAACAGGGCCTTTCATGTAACCATGCAAAGCTTGCCACCATTAATTTCCAATTTTATAGGGGAAAATCATGAGTTCAAAAGTGAATGATTGAATTAATGATAAATGAATTAAACTGATCTTTCTAGTTGTTATAATTGTTATTGTTCTGTGTATATCGGGATTTTATGAATTGATGATATCTATCGTGGAAAGAGTTGAAAGGCTAATCAGTAGGATAGGTTCTAGTGCTGGTTATCCCAGTACTGTGCGATTGTCAATGGTAGGATAGGTTCTAGTGCTGGGTATCCCAGTTCTGTGCAGTTGTCAATGGTAGGATAGGTTCTAGTGCTGGGTATCCCAGTGCTGTGCAGTTGTCAATGGTAGGATAGGTTCTAGTGCTGGGTATCCCAGTGCTGTGCAGTTGTCAATGGTAGGATAGGTTCTAGTGCTGGGTATCCCAGTGCTGTGCAATTGTTGATGCCACCGGCCTGTGGTGCAAATCTCTGGATTGGTAATTTCTATACTAGCAGTGGTGTTAAGAATATGTGCTGTTGCAACTATTATATACAGCAATAAAAGCTGATTTTTGTTACATTCTCTTCTCAGCCGATTAAGTACTAAATGTTTGTGCATGCATGCGTCTAACAATTATATCCTTCCCAACTTATAATGTATACTTTCCATGCTTGTGTGTGTAGATGTGTGTGTAGATGTGTGTGTAGATGTGTGTGTAGATGCGTGTGTGTGTGTGTGTGTGTGTGTGTGTGTGTGTGTTCATGTGTGTGTTCATGTGTGTGTGTGTGTGTGTGTGTGTGTGTGTGTGTGTGTGTGTGTGTGTGTGTGTGTGTGTGTGTGTGTGTGTGTGTGTGTGTGTGTGTGTGTGTGTGTGTGTGTGTGTGCATGCACCTGTAGGTGTGATCTGATACCTTTGTGTGTTTGTATGGTGCAAGTGTACAAATTATGTATTGATCAGAATCATAAAACTCTCATGAATGATTATCACTGTTGTAGTAGCTATCCTCACTATCCAATGGCTACCCTCATTACCCAATAAAGACTCATTGGGTGAAACTACACACTCCTGCTTTCTGCAAGCTCAAATGCTTACCTGTGTGCTTTGCATACAAAGGTTGTCCACTATATCCTTTGTAGGGAGACTGTTCTGTAGCTGTCTTTAGCTGTGTCATTTGTAGAGAGGCTGTATTTAAACTGTGCCCTTTGTAAAGAAGCTGTCATTAAGCTGTGTCCTTTGTAGAGAGGTCGTCTTTGAACTGTGTCCTTTGTAGAGAGGCTGTATTTAAACTGTGCCCTTTGTAAAGAAGCTGTCATTAAGCTGTGTCCTTTATAGAGAGGCTGTCTTTGAACTGTGTCCTTTAGCTGTGCCCTTTGTAGAGAGGCTGTCTTTGAACTGTGTCCTATAAAGAGAGGCTGTTCTTTAGCTGTGCATATAATTATATATATTATCCTTTACTGTCCTTATAAACGGTATCCTTTAAAGAGAGGCTGTCCTTAAATCATGTTCTTTGTAGAGAGGCAGTATATAAGCTGCTTCCTTTGTAAAGAAGCTATCGTCATTTTGGAGTGTTTGATATAAAAAGCTTCATGTATGGTCATATGAGGGCTTATATTATATTTGTAGCATAACTATTAGACCAGGTTAAGACCCATGCGCAAGTTTGTGCTAACAGTTTTGTAGTAATTGATTCTGCCCACTGCTCTTTATTTCATGAGCAAGGCCACTTATCAGGCAGCATTTTGTTTCAAGCCAAAACAGCAGCTATATTGGCAATTCTTCAATATGTTTGAATTTCACTCTTAGAGTCAGGGTATTGCTTTTACTTATAGCTATTCCTGGTCTACGTGAATATGACCACTTTCCTAGGTCTGCTGGCAGCCAATAGTCTCGTGAACCAGGCGCGGGGCGGTGTCTGGTTCAAAAGCTCCGTAACCAACCATTTATCTACTAGAGACAGTGCATCCAAAAAAGTCCTTTGTAGCTAGGGTGTGTGTATTGTCCCTGTTTGGCTGCTTTTTTATAATCATTATGATATTATGTGAAACCATGTTTGTTTGGTCTGTCATTGATTGCCATATTATGTGATGCACCTGTGGTGTGTGTGTGTGTGTGTGTGTGTGTGTATGTGTGTGTGTGTGTGTGTGTGTGTGTGTGTTGTGTGTGTGTGTGTGTGTGTGTGTGTGTGTGTGTGTGGTGTATGCAGATATGAATATTATACAAACATACATGCCTGACTTATCACACAAAGGCTTATATTAATTCGCATTAACTAATATCAATCATGTGAATCTTAAAAAAATGATAACATGTTAATGTAAAAGCAGTAAAACAGTATAGCGGTTTGTTTGTCTGATAACATAGAATTTTGATATAAGTGGACATTTTTTGTCAGTCCGTTCCGTGTTAAGGGGGATCCTTGTATCTACTGTACATCAACCCCTCACCTTTCCTTCTGCTGTGCAGGCTGCAAACACAGTTGAGGCATAGGGAGACCAATTTGTGGCAGTTCTGCCAAGTGTCCTTGTCTTCATGAGCAATGCCACTTTTCAGGCAGCATCTTGTTTCAAACCAAAACAGCAGCTATTGTGGCAATACTTCAAAATGGTTGAAATTCGACCGCTCTAGAGTCATGCAGGGTGCATGGTGTTTGTGTGTACATTAACTTAGTGTATATAGCTTAATTTACTGTGACATCAATAATAATCGTTATAGTGCTACAGTACAATATGTTATAACAAGTATATACAAATTGTACCATACCCATAGGTGGCGGAAACGTGGGGGCACTGGGGTCACATGCCCCCACAAGTTTAGTTTGGGGGGGGGGGTAGTGCCCCACAAGTGTTTTTAGATAAAGAGAATGTAATATCTGCCAGCTTGTATTGATGTAAGTGACAAGGGTACATGTATGAACACCACTGCTAGTATAGTATATGCCATACTGCAGTTGTGCAGCTGTACAGCATCGACAATGCACAGCAGGAGCTATTGGGATTCCCAGCACTAAGACCTATCCTACTATACTCTGCCTTTCAACCCTTTCCTTGATATCATCGCTCTCATGATCATGATGTAAACTGAGGACAACATCAATAAATAGACAAGCTTAACTATCACTTTGGAACTCATGATTTTCCTCACAATGAAAATGGCTGGAGAAGAGGTATGATGGCAAGCATTGATTATGTACCTGTTTTATATCCTCAAGCCATCTTAATTGTTCAATCTGATTGCAAGCACCAGATGTTGGTATATATTATTCGTTTTCATGTAATGTGAATGAGCTTGTGTGATCAATTAATTGCATGACATTGTATATATATATAATTCTGTAGATTTTATTCATGTTATGTACGAGTGTGTTTAGCTGTCTTTAATACTATTGTCACCTGCTCTTAATTATATGTTGTGTGTTCAAAATTAATGATGCATTGTGGCTATGAAATCATGCCATAGATGCATTCATAAATTTCAATGTAAATAATATCAAACAATGTACAGCTGATCTTGACTCAATTACTTTCCTACTTACTGTAACTAATGAGCGATAAGAAAATTAATGAATTGTGGTAATATACCAAAAAACTAAAATTAATGTTAGCATTGATACCTGCACCTATGTATATATACAATGATATGTATTAGCAGTGATCAGCTGCTTCCATTTCATAGTTCCCTAAATCGATTAGGTGAAGTAAATCTCCAACTTTGTTATTCCAATATTATTAAGGATAGCAGGGCCATCGAGCCTCATTGTAATGGTAAATCGATCAGTGTTTCTTGTCTTTTGCAAATCCAAATCAGTCCTACAAAAATATGGAAGGTTTGGATCATTGCAGCAAGTGCTAGTGGCAGGACATCCCTCTCCACTCCACAGAGCTTTCTCTGTGAACCAGCGATTTTGGCTGGTATTACCAGAATTACCAGTGTCGCAGTAGTTAAAACTGCCAAATTTACTTGGTGCAGCATCACCGGGAACAGTGGAACATGGACAATCGCCTTCATTTTTCTTATCGGCATCTCCAGTGGCATAAGCCCACAGGAAGTTTTGACTACTAGAATTACCATGATAAGAGAATGTGATTCCATCAATCCCCATCCTACTTCGACTAAAGGCATGAGAACGGTCAAACTGGTATCACTCCACATTCACTGAGCAACATTGTTGACACAGCAAGCATTTACGTAGTGTCAGGCTCAACAATATTATTGTCTGCATGGAATGATGACTATATTATCGGACTAAGGGTACTGTATTATGCCATAAGTTCACTCAGTCTGTGTATCTGTCAGTGACTGCACTTTTTGCCTTTGTGTTGCATTGTGTATGTACACAAATCAAATCTGACTGTCTATTATAATTGTTGTCATGCATGACCAACAACCATCCGACCACGGTGCGTGCTTGTGGTCAGACAGAGGCTATAAAACAGATCAGTGCTTGCATGCCATTATTTGTAACTTTCCAATTACACTGCACGCGCGCGAGAAAGATCATGTGTTCTAAAGTGATAGTTCAACTCGTCTCTCTGACTATTATGGTCCTGTTCTCATCAGGATTTGCTCAGAACAGTAGTGATGAGGAAAGATTATTCATGATATTATACAATAAAAATACCAATGCATTGCGGAATACTGGGATAATACCCAATAGAAATAGGAGTGCCACTAGCCAAGAAGGAACTAGCTTACCTAGAAACTTTTGTGGAGTCAGTGACTGGAGAAGAGTAGTTAGTGTTGATGCCAGCTCTGGAGAATGCCCCAACAACTTCAGCCCCCATGATTTACCTGGCAGTGGAATTAAGGTATGCCGTAGTGATATCGCTCCTAGATTATATGGTAGTCGCCTCCATCGTACGAACTTCAGCATTGACAGTAATGTATCCTTCACCAAAGTTGCTGGGCTTGTCGAGGGATATCAGTTTGGCAGTCCTGATGCCTTTAGTCCACGTAGGATGGTGGGTGGGCTTGAAGGAATCATCTTCTCTTATGGAAATTCTACCAATCAATACCTCCTGTGGGCTTATGCCGCTGGACTTGCCGATAAGAACGACAGATACAGTTGCCCATGTTCCACTGTTCCTGGTGATGCAGCACCAATGGAATTTGGCAGGTTTCACTACTGTGACACTGGTAATTCTGGTAATTTCAGCTAAACTCGTTGGTTCACAGAGAAAGTTCTGTGGAGTGGAGAGGGGTGCCCCACTACCAGCTCTTGCTGCAATAACCCAAACCTTCCATATTTTTGCAGGACAGATTTGGATTTGCAAAAGACAAGAAATGCGGATAAATTTGTCATTACGATGAGGTTTAGTGATGTCGCGGATTTTGAAGATATTGGAATAACAAAGCTAGAGCTTTACATCTCCTAATCGATGGAGGGAACAATGCATAGAAAGCAGCTGATCATTGCAGCTAATATATATCATCGCATAATATAATAGGTTCAGGTATCAATAATATCATGTAATTTACTACAATTCATTAACTTTCTTATAGCTCATCATTTACAGTTACTAGGAAAATATTCAAGACAAAATCAGCTGTACATTGTTTGATTTTAATTACAATG
Source organism: Halisarca cf. caerulea (assembly GCA_963170055.1). Taxonomy (NCBI): domain Eukaryota; kingdom Metazoa; phylum Porifera; class Demospongiae; order Chondrillida; family Halisarcidae; genus Halisarca; species Halisarca cf. caerulea. The sequence continues at coordinate 2,339,619 of CAUJGJ010000434.1, forward strand.
AAATTTATTAATGTATCTCTGGCATGCTATAATAACCACAATGTATCATTGAAACACACAACATGTAATCAGTATAACAAGTGACATAAGTAATAAAGACAGTTAAACACCCTAGTATATAATATAAATTAAAACTTTACTTACCATTTTATTACATGCAATTTATTGATCATACATACAAGCTCATTCACATCACATGAAACAGATATATATTATATATATTTGTTGTACGATGCGGCAAACATCAAAGCAAAAAAGTGTGCATTTGCATCTGATACTGCACACTTTTGGTGACCTTTTTGTCAAAATGTGTGCAGTATCAAGCAAGCGCCTAGTGTTAGGATAACAATCACCTTTTGTCAATTAAGTCAATTCACACGCCATACAAAAGTATAGCGCAGCTCACCAAAAACACCTCATGAAACACCATATATATATATATATATATATATATATATACTGTTTCATGTGATGTGAACTGTGTCCTTTATAGGGGGTCTATCGTTAAAACAAGTTAAATATAGAGAGGTTAGCTGTTCTCAAACTGTGTCCTTTCTAGAGAGTTGTTTTATAGAGGGGCTGTTTGAACTGTTTCCTTTGTAAAGGAGCTATCCTCATTTGAGAGGTATAGATATGACTATGTACGTACATAGCATGTTACGTTTATAAACAATAATTTATGTATTTTTATGTAATTTAGAACTAAATGTAAAAAATATTTTATAGATGCCTGGAAGAAGCTAATATGGATAACACATCGTCCCATGCTCAGTAGAAGTGCTGCATGAACACTGGCCATTTTAGTTGTGATCAGTTGCAAGTTGTCCTTTATAGAGAGGGTGTTTCAACTGTGTCATATACAGAGGGTCTGTTCATGTTATATATGAAGAGGCCAGCAAACTGTGTCCTTTCGATATTATACAGAGGCTGTTCTTAAACCATGTTTTAATAGGGAGTCTGTTTACACCGTTTCCTTTGTCAAGGAGCTATCCTCACAAGTCATATTATGGTTTAATGGTGTTTAAACAGGTCACTGTTTCTCGTAAGAAACCCCTCTATTTGGGTCGAGCAAGTCGACGAGTACTGTCTCGTGACAGTCTGTGCTAAAATGAGTGCTAAGAGATTTGTGGCAGTTCTGCCGAGTGTCCTTGTCTTCATAAGCAAGGCCACTTTTCAGGCAGCATCTTGTTTCAAACCAAAACAGCAGCTATTGTGGCAATACTTCAAAATGGTTGAAATTCGACTGCTCTAGAGTCATGCAGGGTGCATGGTGTTTGTGTGTACATTAACTTACAGTATAGCTTAATTTACTGTGACATCAAAAATAATCGTTATAGTGCTACAGTACAATATGTTATAACAAGTATATACAAATTGTACCATACCCATAGGTGGCGGAAACGTGGGGGCACTGGGGGCATATACCCCCACAAGTTTAGTGTGGGCGGGGGGGGGGGGGGGGTAGTGCCCCACAAGTGTTTTTAGATAAAGAGAATGTAATATCTGCCAGCTTGTATTGATGTAAGTGACAAGGGTACATGTATGAACACCACTGCTAGTATAGTATATGCCATACTGCAGTTGTGCAGCTGTACAGCATCGACAATGTACAGCAAGGGCTATTGGGATTCCCAGCACTAAGACCTATCCTACTATACTCTGCCTTTCAACCCTTTCCTTGATATCATCGCTCTCATGATCATGATGTAAACTGAGGACAACAACAATAAATAGACAAGCTTAACTATCACTTTGGAATTAACTCATGATTTTCCTCACAATGAAAATGGCTGGAGAAGAGGTATGATGGCAAGCATTGATTACATACCTGTTTTGTATCCTCAAGCCATCTTAATTGTTCAATCTTGTTGCAAGCACCAGATGTTGGTATATATTATTCGTTTTCATATAATGTGAATGAGCTTGTGTGATCAATTAATTGCATGACATGGTATATATATAATTCTATAGATTTTATTCATGTTATGTACGAGTGTG
>CAUJGJ010000434.1:2361616-2374116 GCA_963170055.1 Halisarca cf. caerulea
CTATTGTATGGTTCTTGTTCATGTACTTATTATTTCTATTTTGAACACATGCCCATAGACCAGCTAATTCCTTACATTTTATCAGGAAAATAATACAAAAAGTTTCCACATATACAAGTACGATACCAACCATATACGATTTGGCCATCATAAAAGCTCTTTTAAATTAGTAGGCTAGTGGAAAAATAAGTATGAAGGTTCACACGAGCACACACACTCCTACATACAAAATTAATCGTTGAAACGATATGCAATAATTAAAACCAGCAACATAAAGTAGTAGCACATACACATACATAACATAGCAACACACACAAACACGCACACACACACACACACATCTTGTTAGTTTACGATGTGAAATCAATGGATTCACACTTGACAGACCAAACAAACATGTTTTCACCTAATTATAATAATCTTGAAATGGATATAGCCAGACAGGGGCATTGCACACACCCTAGGGACTATTATGGATACATTGTCTCTTGTAAAAACAGTCTTGATTGAATATAGCTAGTCTCATGAACTAGATCCCTCCCCGTCCTCTATTTTATAAAATTCACATGGGAAGGGGAATTTGGTTTACAAGACTATTGTTTGCCGCTTCATACTGATTGCCCATCCTCCTGCCCGTCTAGCTTAATGCATACCTACCCCTGTGTATGTCTATACCTATGCCTGTGCAACCAACAACTCTCCTTGTTCCAGTGATTTTTCATGATTGACAATTTTTCATCCCTACATCTCAAGTTTTATCCATTTTCAAATTATTTTTGTATCGTTTTTGTCCATGTATATACTTTTTATTTCTATTTTGAACATATGCCCATAGACCAGCTAATTCTTCACATTTTACCAGGAAAATAACACAAAAAGTTTCCACATATACAAGTATGATACCAACCATATACGATTTGGCCAGTATAAAGGCTCATTTAAATTAGTAGGCTAGTAGAAAAATAACTATGAAGGTTCACACGAGCACACACACTCCTACAAAATTAATCGTTGAAACGGTATGCAATAAACCAGCAACATAGAGTAGTACATACACATGCATAACATAGCAACACACACACACACACACACACACACACACACACACACACACACACACACACACACACACACACACATGCTGTTAGTTTATGATGTGAAATCAATAGATTCGGACCTGACAGACCAAACAAACATGCTCTCACCTAATTGTAAAATTCTGAAATGGATATAGCCAGACAGGGGCATTGCACACACCCTAGGGACTATTATGGATACATTGTCTCTTGTAAAAACAGTCTTGGTTGCCTATAGATAGTCTCATGAACTAGATCCTTCCCCGTCCTCCATTTTATAAAATTTACATGGGAAGGGGGGATTTGGTTCACGAGACTATTGGTTCCCGCTTCATACTGATTATTAGCTGTGGGATTTAGGAATTTACACACTGTACTCGGACCAATCCTCCTCTGTCTAGCTCTCTGCCCATCTAGACTTGTTTGCCCAGTGCCATACATATTTAGCTCCTTGTATGCTTAGCACTATGTGCCAGTCTAGACCTATGAATGCCCATCCTCATGCCCATCTAGTCCAATGTATACCTATCCCTCTGTATGTCTATATACACCTATGCTTGTTCAGCCCTATATGCAGTAAACAACTCTCCTTGTTCCAGTGATTTTTGATAATTGACAATTTTTCCTCCCTACATCTTTTATCCATTTTTAAATGGATTTTGTACAGTTATATATATATATATATATATATATATATAGTACATGCACACATATAAAGGAACACGCATAGTCTTTTTGATATGTACGTACAGTATAATCCAATTATCACATTTGAAGAAGTACCCTGCTTGAAGTAAATAATAATGTAAAATAAATCACGGCTATACAATAACATTAGTATAATAATATTATTGTATAATAGCAGGAATTTTACATCTGCTTCCTCTGCACATATGTACTTGGTCTAAGCTTCAAGGATTTTACTGTATCTGTATAATAAAATGCTGCGTTTGGTCCCCTCCACTCCAATGAACTTGCATGGGTAACCTAATTAGATTTACAGGTGTAAATCACTGCAATTACACACATACACACACAAACACATGCACACACACACACACACACACACACACACACACACACACACACACACACACACACGCACACACACACACACACACACATGCACACACACACACACACACACACACACACACACACACACACACACACACACACACACACACACACACACACACACACACACACACACATACACACACACACACACACACACACACACATATGCACATACATACACACACACACACGCACACACACACACACACACACACATGCACACACACACACACACACACACTCACACACACACACACTCACACGCACACACACACACACATGTATCTTTCCCATGCATGCAACTTATAATAATATACACTGCATGCATGTATATGCGTGTACGTTTTTTGCGTGTTGTTTGTGAACTCGTGTGTGTGTGTGTGTGTGTGTGTGTGTGTGTGTGTGTATGTGTGTGTGTGTGTGTGTGTGTGTGTGTGTGTGTGTGTGTGTGTGCTTGTGTGTGTGTTTGTGTGTACTTGTGTGTGTGTGTGTGTGTGTGTGGCCGGGGGGGGGGGGGGGGTGGGTGGCTGGGTGTATGTGTGTGTGAGAGTCTGTGTGTACATGTGTATAGGTAGGTGTGTTTTGATACCTTTGTGTGCATGTCTGTATAAAGAATTCGAAGTGTACCAATTATGTATGAGTCAGAATCATAAAATTCTCAAAAATAATTATTACCATTGTAATAGCTATAGACCTTCACAATCTAATAGCTATCCTTATTGTTGGGTGAATGCTTGAGACCTGTTTAGGTGTGCTTGTGAAATAAGCACCTATAAAGCACATGATACACATTCGAAAATCGTACCCAATTTCACTCAAACTATAATATTATTGGTGGCAGATTTTTTACTCCTTTCCTCTTACCAGGATTTGTTGATAATCGCGGCATGACAATCCTCAATTGTAAATTTTGTTCTTCAGTGCTCTCGAAAGCTAGTGGTGATAACAAGAAAACAAAAAGTATATAGAACCAAGGAAAAGCAACACCAGCTCCTCAATTATTTTATCCATATCCAATGCTAGTATTGATACTTGCACCTATATGTATACAATAATATAATATTATATTATCAGTGATCAGCTGCTTTCCATACATGGTTCCCTCAATTGATTAGGCGACGTAAATCTCCAACTTTGTTAATCCAATATCTTCAAGGGAAGCAGCATCACTAAGCCTCATTGCAATGGTATAAATCGATCAGTGTTTCTTGTCTTGTTGTATAATACAAAAGAACCTTAAATTTATGATTAATAAAGTGTAGCTTAGAATTTCATTTATATTCTAATATACTAGAGTGTTAAATACTTACTTTATTTCCATTGTCACTTGTTATAATTACATAATATTTGGTGTATTCAAATGATGTAATGAGGTTATTTGATCATGCACGTGCATAGATACATTGATAAATTTATTTGTAATTATTATTATATCAAAGAATTCACAGCTGATATTGTTTCAATTATTTTCTAGTAACTAACCAAATTAATGATATGCAATTATAACAAAGAATTGTCAGTGGTTATTTTAAAATGAAATGCTTGCATTGGTGCCTGCACCTATGTATGTATATGATATTGTTAGTGATCAGCTGCTAGATCCTTTGTCCCTCCATCGATTAGGAGATGTAAATCTCCAGCTTTGTTATTCCGATATCTTCATTGAGAGCGGCATCACTAAACATCATCGTAATGGCAAATTGATCAGCGTTACTTGTCTTCTGCACATCCAATTCAGTCCTGCAAAAATATGGAAGGTTTGGATCATTGCAGCAAGTGCTGGTGGCAGGACATCCCTCTCTACTCCACAGAACTTTCTCTGTGAACCAGCGACGTTCGCTGGAATCACCAGAATTCCCAGTGTCACAGTAGAAAAACTTGCCAAATTCACTTGGTGCAGGATCACCCTGAACAGTGGAACATGGGCAAGCGTATCTGTCCCTCTTATCGGCAAGTCCAGCGGCATAAGCCCACAGGAAGTAATCATTGGTAGAATTTCCATAAGAGAATATGATTCCGTCAAGCCCACCTTGTGTCCATGATCGGTGAAAGGCATCAGGACTGCCAAACTGGTATCCCTGCACAAACCCTACAACATTTGTGAAGGGTACATTACTGTTGATGCTGTAGTTTACACGATGGGTGCGCGGAACACCATATAAATCAGGAGCTGTGATATTACTGCGGCATACCCTAATTCCGTTAGGCATATAAGCAATAATGAAGTTGTTGGGGCACTCTCCATAGTTGGCGTCAATATTCATTACACTTCTCCAGCCACTGATAGATTCAAAACAATACTCTCTAGGCATGTCTCTCTGCGTGTTAGTATCCCCACCACTAGTTCTATTGGGTATTGTCTCATCATCCGGCAATGATCTGATAATTCTTTCATTGATGCCTTCCTCGTCAATATTCTTTTGAGCAAATACTGATGAGAACATGACAATAAAAGTCAGAGAGACGAGTTGAACTATCACGTTACAACTCATGATTTTTCTCACATACAGTGAATTTGGAACCAAATAATGGCACGCATTGGCCTGTTTTATAGCCTCTGTCTTGTCCAATCTGACCACAAGCAAGCACCGGTCAGGTGGTTGTTGGTCATGCAGTCAAATTATGATTTGTGTACATACAAAAGGACAAAGGCAGAAAGTACAGTCACAAACAGATATACAGACTGCATGAGTCAGCTTATTAGTAAATTATTACACACTTAGTCCGATATTACAGGCGCATCATTTAATACAAGCAACATTAATTGAGCCTGATCCTGCATGCTGTGTCAAGAATATTGCTCAGCAAATGATGAAATGATACTATAAATAATTATTAAGTGTTGCTATAATTCTTAGATTGAAATTGAAATTTTGTATAATATTCTTTAGCTGGCAACATGCTGGCAGTGCCCAAAACATCAACGGTCAAAAGTGTGCATTTGCAGCATATATTGCACACTTTTTGTATACCTTCAAATTTGTCAAAAAGTGTACAGTATCAAATTAGCACCCAGTGTTATGATAACAGTTACCCAATTAAGTCAATTAATTTGCCATACACTAGTGTAGCGAAGCTACCCAAAGACACCTCCCAATGTGACACAAAACACCTCAGACTCTCCAATAGGAAAAAAACAAGTTTGGCGCGAACAACAAGTAATTTACTGTATGACCATCTGAGCATTAGCTCTTCATTGCACTTGCCCTCGGGCACTTCATGCCCTCAGGGACTCAAGCAATCATATGCCAATGCACACAGTTGGTCATACACTAACTATTACATATATATAATATTGTATATAATTATATATTATATATATATATATATATATATGTATATGTATATATATATATATATATATATATATATATATATATATATATATATATATATATATATATATATATGTATATATATATATATATATATATATATATATATATATATATATATATATATGTATATATATATATATATATATATATATATATATATATATATATATATATATATATGTATATATGTATATATTATCATATAGCATTTTCTAGAGCAAGTGCAGGTACCTCCATTTGCAGTACATGTATGGCTAAGGTTCCCTATTGGTCCAGGTACATAGTGATAAATTACTTCTAACCAAGGTTTAAATGGAATATCAAAAATGGAGGATAAAATTGATATATATATATATCGACTAATACTGTCGATCTATCTGTTGATTAGATATCACCTATGATTATAAATGTCAATATCGTCAGGACTACCTGTCCGCATATCAGTGAAGACAACAGCCATGAGCAGATTGGTCATCATTGTCCTGTTGTAGCTTCCTCGAAGCATGCCTTTCTATGTTGTGACAGTGTTTCGAAGTTTGTGAACTCACATCCCCTGGTAATGGTCCCTGTCGGTATAGCAATGAAGACAACAGCCATGAGAAGTTTGGTCATCATTGTCCTGTTGTAGCTACATTGTAGTGTCATTGTATGAAGATTTTTTTGTGGTTAATCCAATGCTAGCGGTGAGGAGGAGAGTTTATTTTGTAGGAAGCCCTCCACTAGAACAAAAGATGTAGCTATTTGTGTGGTGTAGTGGTCCTGTCTGCCTTTCTAGTTCATCTGGAAATTGAAACGTACACAAAACTTGTTTGTTATGCTGAGCTAGAATGTATAGTCCATATAGAGTCCCTATATTTTGTCAGAATGATTGGGTGGATCACGGGGAAAATTTCGTTTGCAAAGCAATATTGCTAAAGCACACCTGCAGGTAAGTCATTAGGGAATTCTGATGAACTATCAACTTCATTTCTTTATTCTCTCACCGTTGCACAATAGCACAGGCCATTATATTGGATGCATCCTTTTTGTGGCATTCCATAAGTTAGTTGAGCAAGCAAGTGGTCAAGCAAGATGTGTGGTTATGTAATCCCATCACACTTCTCATGATTCTTGAAAGGTGTGATTGTACTAATAATATTATATCTTTACATCCTGCTTTGGAGGGACATACCATAGAGTTTGCTGTGTTCTGTGTTTGTCTAGTTCAAATTCAGTTTGGGAGTGGGAACCCTCTTTCTAGTTCCTACACTAACAGTAACATGTTTGTTTGTTTGTTTAAGTTGTTCTTGTTCTGATAAGTTGTTTGCAATAGTCTGCTACAGGTGGAAGGGGTGTTTCTGTAGCATAAACTGCAATTGTATTTGTACATGTATGTATATGTATGTGTGTACATACATCATGTAGCCTGTATGTAGTAGCAACAATGTATGCATATAACACAAAAAGTTGCCACATGTACGAGTATACAATACCATCCATATATGAGTCGGCCATTTATAAAAGCTCATCTAGCAGAAAAATAACTACGAAGGTTCACACAAGCACACACATGCACTCCTACTAAGTTAACAGTTGCAAAGATATAAGCTATAAACCCGCAACATAAAGTAGTACATATACATGCCTAACATAACACACACAAACACACACACACACACACACACACACACACACACAGTGACATACACACACACACACACACACACACACACACACACACACACACACACACACACACACACACACACACAGTGACATACACACACACACACAGTGACATACACACACACACACACATGTTGCTAGTTGACAATGTGAAATCAATGGATTCGCACTTGCCAGACCAAACAAACATGCTTTCACCTAATTATAAGAATTTTGAAATGGATATAGCCAGACAGGGACATTATACACACCTTAGGGATTTTTATGGATATGTTGTTCCTATGTAAAACAGTCTTGGTTGCCTATAGCTAGTCTCATAAAATTGCATGCCATCTCGAACATCTTGCTGTTTCCAGGCATATTTAAATTCTGATTATTAACGCACTTCGGCTAACCTTTTTTCCCAGAACGAGTACGATTGAACGAATTATATCGGGATAAATGTTTGCAAGTGCACAGAAAATGCAAAATGATTCCTGCAGCAAAAACAAACTCAATGCGTACACATTACATCCTCACGATTTATCATGCACATGTCACATGACTTGAAGCAATTGAATATCATTTTCGCTCAGATTCCAACTAATTAGCACACAGGGCAGATTCGGACATGTCCCCCATGTGTAGTCCCTAGGGTGTAATTATTATAATTATACTTATAATTATTTAATAGGCGAAAACATGTTTGTTTAGTCTGTCAAGTGTGAATCCACTGATTTCACATTGTCAACTAGCAACATGTGTGTGTGTGTGTTTGTGTGTGTGTGTGTGTGTGTGTGTGTGGGTGGGTGGGTGGGTGGGTGTGTTTGTGTCTGTGTTATGTTATGCATGTGTATGTACACTACTTTATGTTGTTGGTTTATTGCTGATATTTTTTCAACTGCTAATAATTTTGTAGAAGTGTGTGTGCTCGTGTGAACCTTCATAGTTATTTTTCTACTAGCCTACTAAATGAGCTTTTATAAATGGCCGACTCGTATATGAATGGTATCGTATGCGTACATGTGGCAACTTTTTGTGTTATTTTCCTGTTAAAATGTAAAGAATACACTGATCTATGGACATATGTTCAAAATAGAAATAAAAAGTACATGGACAAGAACCATACAAAAACCAACCAAGTTTTATCCAGAAATGGATAAAACTTGAGATGTAGGGAAGAAAAATTGTCAATCATTAAAAATTACTGGAACAAGGAGAGTTGTTTGTTGCACAGGGCTGAACAAGCATAGGTATAGACATACACAGGGGTAGGTATACATTAAGCTAGGCAGGCATGAGGATGGGCATTCATAGGTCTAGACTGGCGCATAGTGCTAAGCATACAAGGAGCTAAATAGGCCTTGTACCTCATACTCCCTGCGCATGCTTCCCTGTTCCTATGTGATGGTGGATTAGTACATGCATGCATGTGAAACAGCGGCGTGAAGACAAATTAAGGTATTCTAAGCCAAATTAAGCCTCAGTACACACTCACATGCACCATATATTCAAACATAGTACCCACATTGTCAAGCACATGCAGTGTAATATATGATGCAAACTAGTATACTCAATAGAGGTTTTGCATATTATAGTGTATGTATCTTCAGAAATGAAGGTACTTAATATATATTTAAGCCAATTTCATTCAAACCTCAGCACATTCAAACATTATATATGTATTCATGGTAATTACTGTATAATATTATAATATTATACTCTATAAATGCTTGTAATTATTAAAATTAGTCATAACACACACACACACACACACACACACACACACACACACACACACACACACACACACACACACACACACACACACACACACATGCACACGTAATAGTATAGCTGTTGCATTCATCAGAATCTCTATTATAGTTAACTTCTCACTCTATATTCACTAGTACGAGGTCTATGTGATACATAATTGAGCTCTTTCTCGTCAGTCACGAAATCTCAGTTTCATTTCAGTGAACTTCATGGCATTCACTGCTCCATTAGCTAAAGAATTCCAGTATATTCGTCCCCAGCTTGTCCCGTATCTATAGCGACCATTGAGATTGGATTGGGAACAGCTTTTGTACCACCAGGCACCTTGGTTTGAAGTAGCACAGTTGCTACTACTTTCATCATTATCTCTGTCTTTTGTGCTAAACTGCATACTATGGTGATAGGACAGTCGATCAGGAGCACTATATATACTATTTGTCTTATAGTCTGCTATGTCTAATCTGTAGTTAGTACTGCATGGCACCATTAACATGGAATAAACCATAGTGGGCGTATTTGTAGTTCCCTTCAAAATCCGCCAACTCAACCCTCAGTTCAGTTCTTGGTACTGTTGAGGTTAAGTAATGTATGTGGTCGAGGCCAAGCCAAAATTCTCTCTTAAGACTTGCAAAGCCAGCCACATAGTCTGCCCATCCTCTGTAGAAGTCTTCAGATCCATCCATTCTTCTCTGGAAGACATTCCATCCTCTGCACCAACAAAACCATATGTATTTTTCCTGTTAGGGTGTTCTCTGCATATAAACATCTCCATGCAGCTAAGTGAATATGGGTGGGACCAGGTGGGCATATACCACCCCTGTAACATAGGTCCTAGTAGTCTTGTACATGCAAACACACATAGCGGCTCACCCTGTCACATAGCCTTATAGTGGTCTTATAAATATATGTATGTATGCATGCAAACCCTCCTTAGCAGGTACATATATTCGGTGTTTTCTCGTTTGTAGAGGATGTACTAACTTACTTACGCATGTGGGACATGTCCAGTTTTGTTATGATAGCACTCATCAGTTTGCATAGGGAGGTTGAAGAAGGAACGTTCGCACCACTTGTATTTTCAACATCAGGAGGAGTTGGGCCATCAGCTCATGCAACGTACAAAAGACTAGCCACATTAATTGCTGAGAAGACAAACCAATCCTATAGTACCATGCACCGGCCACCAGATGGATTTCAGGCCACCTTACATTCGTCTTGATCAGATCAGCCATACTCTGCCTGGGAGGACATCAATCTCGGCAAGGACCCCCTGACAGGAGTGACCAATTGCATGCAACAAATCTAGACATGATTGTGGCCACTGCAGAGAGCCACATCTAACTGTGTAGGATAGTAGACAATGGATGATGCTAGGTCATATACATAGTATTAATTAGCATGTATTATTGTTAAAGTATTGTAGTAGTTCCATTGTGTGGAAGATAAATATCAGTTTGCATAGTGATGAAATGTTATTTTTGAGGAAAATGTCTTATAGAAAGCGTTCCTCCATTTAGCACCCTGAGGATTTTGTTGTTGCATGGGGGCAGGAAAACCATACTAACTGCTTTAATGATCGTATGAGACGTTCGAAACGGTAATCTTTGGAAAGTTCACATATCTGGCTATTAGAAAAGCATTTGTTTGCTACTTTAAAGTTTGTGCAAGTTGAGAACAGAAGTTGTGAAAAAGGCCGAGATTTTCACACCTCCTAATTAGCGTGGTCATGTCCCACGTGCGTAAGCTGTCCCCAAACCTTCGCAATGCAGTCAAGGTACGTACATAATGTATTTGTGTGTGGTGTGTGTGGTACTGTAGGTGTGCAGTACTTCATGTGTGTGGTACTGTATGTGTGTGGGACTATGTGTAGTACTGTACATGTGTAGTACTGTATGTGTGTGTGACTGTATGTGTGTGTGACTGTATGTGTGTGTGACTGTGTGTGTGACTGTATGTGTGTGTGACTGTATGTAGTACAGTATGTGAGTGGTACTCTGTGTGTGGTACTGTATGTGTGTGGGACTGTATGTGTGTTCTACAGTATGTGTGTGGTACTGTATGTGTGTGTGGCTGTATGTGTGTGGGACTGTATGTGTGTGGTACAGTATGTGTGGTACAGTATGTGTGTGGTACTCTGTGTGTGGTACTGTATGTGTGTGGGACTGTATGTGTGTGGTGCAGTATGTGTGGTACTGTATGTGTGTGTGACTGTATGTGTGTGGGACTGTATGTGTGTGGTACAGTATGTGTGGTACAGTATGTGTGTGGTACTCTGTGTGTGGTACTGTATGTGTGTGGGACTGTATGTGTGTGGTGCAGTATGTGTGGTACTGTATATATGTGTGTGGTACTCTGTGTGTGGTACTGTATGTGTGTGGGACTGTATGTGTGTGGTGCAGTATGTGTGGTACTGTATGTGTGTGTGACTGTATATATTATGTGTGTGGGACTGTATGTGTGTGGTACAGTATGTGTGGTACAGTATGTGTGGGGTACTCTGTGTGTGGTACTGTATGTGTGTGGGACTGTATGTGTGTTCTACAGTATGTGTGGTACTGTATATATGTGTGGTAGTGTATGTGTGTGGTACTGTATGTGTGTAATACAGTATGTGTGGTACTGTATGTGTGGTAGTGTATGTGCAGAGGTGGTACCGGCTCTTCAAAGGTGGTCAGGCTATACAGTCAACATTTAGTTGTATGCTTGTGTTGTTCCTTCATGGATGTGAGAGCCTGTTTCATATCTTGCAAATGTATTAGCTCATGCCATATCTACGGTACACTTTGTTTCTATGATTGCCATACAAATTGCTTGCTGCTTTTCATTCAGCTTCGTTGGATGCCATGCAATACGAAGAAACCTATGGACTTCACTACAGATACTGTAACATTTATGCGTAGAAGAAAATTAATTACACTGAACACTGTTGTATTTCTTAAAGTATGTTTTATTTTGAATATTATATAATCATTTTAGGTATTGGTTTAACCAGTAATGATATTCATGTGATTTTTAATGATATTCATTGTCATATTTTGATTCTGTTTTACTCCTCATGTAATCTACTGGTAAACTCAGCAACAGTGTAAAACAGAGTAAACTAGTAGTACTTTTAAGATAAAACTCCTTAGTAAACCGGAGTAAAACAGCTACTTTTTTGTAGTTACACACACACACACACACACACACACACACACACACACACACACACACACACACACACACACACACACCACACACACACACACACCACACACACACACACACACAAACATGCACATACACATTCATTCACACACACACCTTAATACCCAATGTATACCAAACCAGCTTAATATATGTGTTGCAATTGCAAGGCGACCCAAGTGTGGGTTGCAATTGCCTTGCGACACACATATCAAACTGGGTGGGGCACAAGCTCAATGCATGCCGATAAATAATGATGCAACAACAGAGCAAAGTCAACAACAATACTAAGGGTTTTACATAGATACAAATGAAGCATATTAATAATAATATTTTGATTTGAGCACAAGGATTAAATGGTTCAAAATTACTATATTTCGCACCTTGAAGCAGAAAG
>CAUJGJ010000434.1:2389116-2404116 GCA_963170055.1 Halisarca cf. caerulea
ATTTGTCTCATGAAAAAGGCTACTCCGCGTAGCTCTCTGCCTTCCCCATCTCGGAGTATGGACTTGACTCCCACAAAAGTGCCTTTAGAATTATGCCCTTCCCGTACATTATGGATGGCAGTCTAGAAACATGCCACTCTAGCTCCCACAACTCTGGAAGTAAGTTTACTGTAGGACATGCCATGGCCTGCCAGATGGGTGGCCAATCTGTTGACTAAAGTGTGCCATGATGTCACCTGTGAACCCACTCTTCAGCCTCTCACAAACTAATCGTTTCACCATCGAGTAGCCCTCAAAGACAACAATGCTTATAACTGTGCAATAGGTTTTTGGAGCCCGTCGCAGGAAGCATTTTTTTGACGTATACAAATAAGGGTGTTTAACCCCATCTCTCCTTCAAACAACTCCTCAATCATCACCTCAACCTACAAAAAGCACGAATTGAAGACGAATAGACAATAACGAATTCAAGAGGTTAAAAGAGGTATCCTCACCCCACTCATTTTTACAATGTTTGGTGGGATGGCAAAGGAATGTAAGATGTTCTACAAGAGACTTGCTTGCCTGATATCAAATCAAATCGACCATACTCATCAGCTATTGGATGGATGAGATGTCGCATCCAATTCGTGCTCCTGTGTATGTGCATCTTGTGCATCAGAGGTAGCAGATCTAATCCACATGTAGGGTACAGGTAGGGTCAAATCCACATGTGCACGTACCTAACTATTTCGTATCATTTGTTATCGGACTACTATAATAATAGTGTTGTGTACAGTATAATTACCTGTGTATGTGCCTGTATTGGTTGTAGTAATAATGGATTATTGATTATTTGTGGGCGCCACTTAAAAGTAGCCAATACCTAATACCTGATACCTGATATACAATGCACTAAGTCTTGTGATTCTAGTGAATGCATCTAAATCTTGTGCTAGTGGATGTGTTCAGTTTACAGAGGTTTATGTTATTGAGTTTACGTGTGTACACTTGAGCTTATAATGAATATTATGAGAATTATTTCATTGACAATGGCTATTATTTTCCCCAAAAACTGATTGAATATTTTGTAATTCTGATCCCTCATTTATTTTATTTTTGTGCTGCATCTCGATTATTTTTTTTGTTGGAATCTTTGTACTTCCTCCGTGTTTCTTTTGTGTTTTGCTTTTGTCTCTTTTCTGGGTACCACTTATAGTGACCTCTGGCTAAAGGTTCCCAGATTAAATAAGAATACCTGATACCTGATACCTGATAATATGTATATAATTATGCAACAGAGCTTGAAACCTCATCTACTTTAGATGGGCTCCACAGACTATAACTACCAAATAGCAAAGGCTTAGTTTTGAGGTTTCACTATACAGAAAATGCATTAGTACATGTGTGCTGTGTTCCAAAAGTACTCCACATAAACTCACATCCCCTGGTGATGGTCCCTGTCAGTATAGCACTGAAGACAGCAGAAATGAGTAGTCTGGTCATCTTTGTCCTCTTGCAAGATTATAGTTATAGCTCCACAAACTGGAGAATCACAAAGTGTAGGGGTTTTGAGAACTTGGGGTTTTTAGGAATGAATATGTATAATGAATTTGTCACCTTTTAAAATTGATTACTAAGTAGACATATGATTATCATCTAATCAACTAACCACACAAACTCATTAGGTATTGTACAACACAAATATGGGCTCCTCAGGCACGCGAGACTAAAGGCCAGGCCACACTATCGTCAAAAGGTGTCAATGTAAACAACGATTGACCACAACGAATGATTTTGACGAACGCCAAATGCAAATTAGACATTCATTGTTAGGTGAACTTTTCAACATGTTCACCGTCGACAAACGATTCGTCCAAATTATATGTTCATTGGTATTTTAACGATAGTGTGGATTAGGCTTAATTTAAGGCAAAGTATGCATGTTTCTCAGCACAATATGTATAATGTAATATTTATAATGTATTATTATCAGCCAATGCCAATTAGAGGCAACAATGGAACCATCTGAAGACCTTACACATGGTTGAGGGACCATGCTAAAATTCATGTTTGCTATAAATATTATGTAATATTTCTCTGCATATAACATATATGTTTCAAGTCCGAGGGTAGAAATCAATATGGATTGAAGTTCTGTAAGACGATTCAAAAGTTCTCATTGCAATTATTATAAGAGTTTGTCTTAAGACAGTTCCACTGTATATAACTTCTTGACAAAAAGTTATCATTTCATGTGTGAGCAGATTATGATTTTTACAAGGTAAGATATATATA
The DNA here is from genome assembly GCA_963170055.1 of Halisarca cf. caerulea. Classification (NCBI taxonomy): domain Eukaryota; kingdom Metazoa; phylum Porifera; class Demospongiae; order Chondrillida; family Halisarcidae; genus Halisarca; species Halisarca cf. caerulea. The sequence continues at coordinate 2,391,394 of CAUJGJ010000434.1, forward strand.
TGAACCTCTTCTGCAACATTTACTATAAGGAAGTAGGCAAATTTAAAGTTACATTTCAAAACATCTGACAAGTCAAACTTGGTTATAGAAAATCACTGTTTACAACATCAACCTCTTTACAACAACACATATTATGGTAAGAACTAATTCAATGGTCTCTATACTAAATGTCCTGGTTACAACAATAACTTGGTTATATAACAGCACATTTTAGTGGCACCATGCAAGGGTGGTGTTGTAAACAAGTTTGACTGTACTGCTAACTAAGTTATTGATGTATGCCCAACTGTGCAATAAAGAGCCAATGCATGGCTGGTTATGCATTGCATGGCTTGTGTGGGTGACTAACTTGTCTTCCACTTGTGTGGATGACTAACTTGTCTTCCACTTAGTCAGCGTGAATTCAGTGTTTTAATTGTATCAGATCGGTATTTTGGTTAGTTGGGCTATATTATAATGATAATATGCTTTAATTAATTAATCTAATTGAATACAATTAATTGCCTTGTTGACATAAGGTAGTGGTTATCACAACACTATGGGTGCTTAATTGATATTGCTCATGTTCGGTATAAATAAATGCATACTTTCTTCCTTCCATGTTGACCACAACCATACTATATTAAACTAACACTGCTGTATAGAGTAGCTGTCTATTTCATTTGCCGTTTCACTGGAAATTTACACACATGCCCTACGTTCATGGATCTCTGAATAACACATCAGCAACTAATATTGTAATACATGCATGTAATAGTATGTGGTACATTCTACACACACACACACACATGCACGCATGCATGCACGCACGCACGCATGCATGCACACACACACACACACACACAAACACACACACACACACACACACACACACACACACTCATGCAGTGAAAGAGACATTGCAGAATTAATTGTCATGTGAATATTATACATAAGAGCCTACAGTCTCTATTATATAATATATAATACAAAAGTACTGTATGTTTGATATTTTGTTCATAATCAAATTATCATTACTGTAACAGTATTAATATTCTTAAGTGTAGAATTTCTAACCTATATATTTAATGTCATGATTTTATACAGTATGCCTGCAATTCCACAATACATGGTAGATGTGTGGTTACATATTTCGTAACTACATTTGTGCAAATCTTATAGAACCACTGGAAAATGTAATCCAGCGAATACCCTTGCTGATTTCTTCACCATTGAAGTAGAGAACATTGAGGTTGGACACGTAGCATGATTTGTACCACCAGGCTCCAGTGAAGCCACTGACACAGTTGTCGTCTATCTATGCAGATCATGATCACTGCCTTTTAGGGGCCTAATGTGTGCATGCGAATTTGCGTACTGATTCAGTTGTCGTCTATCTATGCAGATCATGATCACTGCCTTTTAGGGGCCTAATGTGTGCATGTGAAATTGCGTACTGCATTCAGACACATTCAGTCCCTTCAGTTCAGAGTACTATAGAGTGATAATACTCACAATCAAACTCCTAATTATATTATTGCATGGTCGTGCACGTGTAAATGACTACACAATTGTTATGAGTATATACAAAGATATTGCATGATGCAAAGTTTACAAACAACCGATAAACTTCCAAAAGATGAAAAGTCAGGTGACACAGCTACTCAATGCATAATGCAGAGTACAGAAGACATGATATGTTATCTACACAGGTGTCAATATGCAACAGGAAACGATAATAAAAAGCCACATAATGTCATGTACAACAATAAAACATCAAATATATTAATGGAAGCCTGCTTGTGCAATACTATATGTACGCACACTGCACACACACACGCACGCACGCACACACACACACACACACACACACACACACACACACACACACACACACACACACACACATACATACACATACACACACAAACACAACACAAACACACACACACACACACACACACATACACACACACACACACACAAACACATGCACACACACACACACACACACACACACACACACACACACACACACACACACACACACACACACACACACACACACACACACTACACACACACACACACACACACACACACACACATACACACACACACACACACACACACACACACACACACACACACACACACACACACACACATTATGCATAGTACATACTCTCTAACATATACTAGTACTAGTCTTGACAGTGTACTACATCGTGTCAAATAACTGTTGTATTGAGAGAGCTCATATGTGTATATACATTATGAAATTATATTAATTTTATAACAGTTTTGCATCATACACACACACACACACACACACACACACACACACACACACACACACACACACACACACACACATACACACACGCGGCGTGCATACACACACACGCACACACACACACACACACACACAAACATGTACACACGCACGCAATATGAATAGTTGTGGATAAAACTCCGACACTCCTAAAAATCAATCTAGACTTACAGTTCTGTAATTTCAAAGTGTAACTTTGTATATTTACTTTATTGTGCCTACACACCTGCTGGACAACTGAAACGGTAATTTAGTATCTATAATTGATGATATTTTTATTCATACTATTTGAAAGAAAACATGGAAACAAGACAGTGCTGCTTGCTGTACAAGATTAAATGGACATGCATAGTACTACAAGGGCAAAGTGCTAGGCATGCATAAATCTATTGTATCTAGTTTCGTTTGATTTGTTCCAATTAAAACTACTGCGGAAATAGGGGAGGGAACTGGATATATACATACACACACACACACACACATATATATTATGTTATAGTTATCACTCAAGTAGGAGAACATTCGCTGTAATAGATATATACGATACCAAGGCGAAGCCAAGCCCAGGTCGAGTAATCTGTTCCTGCTAATGTCTGAGTAAATTGGGCGATAGCTATTTTGTCTTCCATTCCCCTGTGTTCATTGTATATACACTTGTAATCATAAGGTTGTTTTCACTCAGTCACCAGGAGATGCATATGTGAGTTACACACACATGCAGTGGTGAAGTGGCAGAATTGAGTGTGTGTAGCTTTCTTATACCCTATACCCTCTTTCAATGCAGGTGCACTGGGTAGGGAGACATTAAGTAAATGCTGTTTAGCATCAGTTTAGAAACCAGTTATAACCCACCCTCTTCATTTTATGGCATAAATAATCACTTCACTTTCCTGCAGGCACTAAATGCCCATGGGTGTAAATGTCGTGCTAATTAATACCATGAAACTCGGGAGGTGGGTTATAAACTATACGGATAAAATTGAAAGGTATAATACACGAGAACCTGTGTCGTGATATTAGGAAGACAACCAAGGCTCACCCTTCCAGTGCTCACGATTGACGATCGATGGGCCTTATCTACCTCAATACTCGATGTGGACCTATAGTTCGATATACAGTAAACCTCCAACATTATAGTGGACTCTCCCAAATAAGGACATAGTATAACAAACCTCTCCGTTAAGGACAAGTACAACTTGTGGTCCCAGTGTAACTCCTACAATACATTTTGAACCTTTCAAAGAAGGGAACCTCTCTACAAAGAGCAAATTAGTGTCCTCTATTCGGAGGTTCCACTATATATATATATATATATATATATATATATATATATATATATACTGTACTGCAAGGAAGTACCTCTCTAGTCTTGAAGATGGTCATTTACTGCTCAAGTTGGACTTCCGAAATGCTTTTAATAGCATCCGTAGGGACAAGATGCTCCACAGTGTCATGTCAAAAGCCCCAGCTCTGCTTCCGCTTGCCTATTCCACTTATCGTCTGCCATCACTTCTTTTCTATGGCGAGTTTTCAATCCCTTCTGCTGAGGGTGTGCAACAGGGCGACCCCTTGGGCCCCCTCCTGTTCTGCCTCACCATTCATGAACTCGTCACTAGTCTCAAATCGGAGTTTAATGTGTTCTTCTTAGATGACGGCACACTAGGAGGCCCCATTGAAGACGTCCAAGCTGACCTGCATTTACTTGAGGATCATGCAAGGGATTTCAACTTGTTCTTGAATCATGACAAGTCTGAGATCATTTGCAACGATGAGCCCACAAGGTCCAGAATGCTCTCTTTGTCTCCTTCCCTTTCCATGGTAGAGCCCTCCAGGACAACCCTGCTTGGAGCGCCGATTGGGGGACTTGAGTCTCTTAACCACGTTTGGGGGACGAAGATAGAGCAATTGGAAATTCTGGGTAACCGCTTAGAGCAGCTACAATCACATGATGCCATATGCCTCCTCCAACATGCTTTAGCCATACCCAAAGTGCTTTATGTCCTTCGAACTGCTCCGATTTTCAAGTCATCCACCCTTGCCCAATTCGATGATGTGTTGCGGTCCTTGCTTGTTTCCATCTGCAACATTCGACTCACCGACCAGATGTGGATCCAGGCTTCATTACCAATCAACTTGGGGGGGTTGGGTATTAGGAGTGCTACCATGCTTGCGCCATCCGCCTTTATGGCCTCCGCTGCTGGTACCTCTACTACAACCTTAGCCCTGCTTCCTATGCGATTCTCAACCATGGGAAACCCCCTATTTGATGAAGCACTGTATCTTTGGAAGTCCAACTCCGGGTCAGTTGATCCCCCTACCGGCAGAGACAGATGCATTCAGAAAGCATGGGATAGGCCTGTTGCTGAAGTGTCTGCTGCCTCTCTATTTTCAGGGGCTGATGCAACCACTAGAGCTAGGTTATTGGCCTCTCAACAGAAGGAGTCGGGAGCATGGTTGAGTGCTCCTCCAGTGTCGGCTTTGGGTCTGAGGCTGGATAACAATTGCATCCGTGTAGCGGTCGGTCTTCGCCTCGGCTCATCCCTCTGTTTACCTCACAGCTGCACTCAGTGTGGAGTTTGGACAGAAGACACTGGACTTCATGCACTAAGCTGCCGCAGGAGTAAGGGCAGGCTGCCTCGCCACTCGGCATTGAATGATATAGTCAAACGTGCCTTGGTAGCTGCTGACATACCTGCCACTCTAGAGCCACGTGGACTTTGTCGAGGTGATGAGAGACGCCCAGATGGAGTATCCCTGATTCCCTGGGCACGTGGTAGAAGTTTGGTATGGGATGCCACATGTCATGACACATTTGCCAGAACCAACTTGCCTTTGTCTAGCTCAGGAGTTGGATTGGTTGCTGATCGGGCTGCTGCAAGCAAACGTACCTTGTATCAGGATTTAAGCCAGGAATACTGCTTCATTCCTGTTGCAGTAGAGTCATCAGGAGCCTTTGGAAAGGACATGATCGAGTTTTTGCATGATTTAGCTAAGCGCATAAGGTCAAAGACAAATGATTCTCTGTCTTACCTAAAGCTGTGCCAGAAGATTAGTATCTGCATCCAGAGATTTAACACAGTGTCTATTTTAGGTTGTACTGTCTTAGATTAGAATGGATTGTTGTATGTTTTAGGCTTTGTGTATATGTATAATATTCATTATGATAATAATAATAATCTTATTATAAAAAAATAAAAAAAAAATAAAAAAAAAATAAAAAAAAATAATAATAATATATATATATATATATATATATATATATATATATATATATATATATATATATATATATATGTATATATATGTATATGTATATATGTATATGTATATATGTATATGTATATGTATATATGCATATATATACGTATATACATACTGTATGTATGTATATATATATATATATGTATATATATATATATATATATATATATATATATATATATGTATGTATATGTATATATATATATATGTTAATATATATATGTAGATATAATATACATATATATATATGTGTGTGTGTGTGTGTGTGTGTGTGTGTGTGTGTGTGTGTGTGTGTGTAAGGTGAACCAAATGTGGGGATCAATGTATGCAGCATACATTGGGCTTGTGATACCCCAGCATACCAGCATTGCTGATAGTGACTTAAATTCACTAGCCACAGAAGCCAACTACAATACTCAGTGTTCTATATACGTAAGACTATGCAAAAAGCAGCAACATAATAATATTTTGATTCAAGCACAAGGTTCAAAACATATGAAATAACTATGTACACACCTTGAAGTAGGAAGTCACGTTCCACAATATGAATAAAGGTGGCAGAAAGAAAATTGAAGATGACTTATAAGATGGTCACATGCACGGCACAATAAGGTGACTTTGGTTGCCAAGAAGACAATTGTCTGCTAATTGTATGACATAACCAAAAAGCTACAAAGACTAGCTGAGAAAACTGTATACATCCTCTCATAACAGTGCCTCTTGCCTTTGTGTTGTATTATATATATATTATACACAAATCAGAATCCGATAAGAGAATTATAATGGCTGTCATGCACAACCAACACCCATCAGGTGCTTGCTAGTGGCCACATTGAACAAGGCAGAGGGTATAAAATAGTCATGCAGAAAACATTCGCCATCAATTCATTTCTACTAGTATTTTACTCGAGGAAAATCATGAGTTCCAAAGTGATAATTCAACTGGTCATTCCAACTGTGATTGTCCTGTTTATGTCAGGATTTGCTGAAATTGATGCTCTCAAGACGAGAGTTGAAAGGCAGAGCAGTAGGATAGGCTCTACTGCTGAGAATCCCACCAGCTCCTGTGGTGCAATTGTGGATGCTGCCAGTGGCGCTCAACTGCAGAACGGTGAATACTACATTAACACTAGCAGTGGCGTTCAGAGAATGTACTGCAATTTGATTGATCAACGTTGTGGAGTCAGAGGATGGATGAGAGTAGCTAAGGTTGATGCCAGTTCTGGAGAATGCCCCAACAACTTTAGACTTGATTTGGCTGGCAGCGGAATTAGGGTATGTCGAGGTAACATTACAGCTGCTATAACAAGTAGGAGTCGCGTCCATCGTGCAACCTTCAGCGTCAGTGGTCTATCTTTCACCAGAGTCACTGCATTTGTGGAGGGACACCAGTTTGGTAGTCCAGATGCCTTTAGTCGAAGAAACACTTTCGGTGCTATTGACGGAATCACATTCTCCTATGGGAATTCTGGTACTCAGCGCTTGCTGTGGGCATACGCCGCTGGAGTTGCTGATAAGAAAGACAGAGCTGACTGTCCGTGTTCCACTGTTCCTGGTGATGCTGCACCAAGTAAATTTGGCAGTTATCACTACTGTGACACTGGAAATCCTGGTAATACCAGCCAAAATCGCTGGTTCACAGAGAAAGTTCTGTGGAGTGGAGAGGGATGCCCCACTACCAGCACTTGCTGCAATGCTCCAGACCTTCCATACTTTTGCAGATCTCATTTGCAGAATTCACAAACCACGGACAGATTTGTCATTACAGTGAGGCTTAGTGACCCTGCTTCCCTTGAAGATATTGGAATAACAAAGTTGGAGATTTTCGTATCATGAGGGGACAATGTAGAGAGCAGCTGATCAAGGATAGTGTATAAGCATAGGCTCAATAATAAGAGGTTCAATACTAATAAACAATACCTCATTTCTTATAATTACTCATCTTTACAAGATAATATTATGATAGAAACAACATCAGCTGTGTAAAATTTATATTATAATAATAATTCCTGATAATATTCAACAATGTATGTCATTGTACATGATCAAATAACCACATTATACCAGTTGAATACATGCATAAGATACCATATTATAACACATAATTCTATTGTATACAGGTGACATTGTAATGAAGACGGTTATAAAAACACTATACAGCACTACAAGCTAGATATTCTCTTTCACTACTTATTAAGTATACGGTGGTCGAGGGCATGTTTGTGTGTGTTGGCATTGTCCGCAACTTATGGTGAACACTATTGGTACATATTCAAGTGTGTGTGTGTGTGTGTGTGTGCAGTGTGTGTGTGTGTGTGTGTGTGTGTGTGTGTGTGTGTGTGTGTGTGTGTGTGTGTGTGTGCAGTGTGTGTGTGTGTGTGTGTTGTGTGTTTGTGTACACGTGCATGTACTTACATGCATGATGTTTGAGATCAAGTTAATTGGCTGCATATATGGAAGATTGTACATATTATGATCATTACATAAATTTATAACTGTAATATATAAAATTGTAGTCCCACCTGGTTTATCTCTAACACATATACAGTGCCAGTGAAAAGAAACGGAACGATTGTCACGTGTGTAAAAATGGCGCCGAGAAACAGCGCGAAAACGTTGTCAACAAATCGTTACGTGGCGCGTTTTTCCTTAGTTACGCCTTTGCTCTAGGTACATTTACTTCTCTTTAACAAGATTTGCGAGTTTGAGATATTCGAGACGTCGACACAATGCCTTCAGTCACTGAATTAGACTGTGGTCGGATCGTGGCGCTGCGTGAGCTTGGTTGGAGCTATGGAAAAATTACTGCTGAAGTTCACTGCTCGAAGTCTACTGCAAAAAGAACGTTTGAGCGATTCACCAAGACTGGAAAAGTTCATCGGTAAAAAGGTCTCGGTATCAACTGTGAGACGCTCGTTGAACGATTCAGGCCTGTATGGACGAGTAGCGCGGAGAAAGCCCTTGCTGAATGACAAGCACCGAAGGAAGCGCCTTGACTTCGCCAAACGGTACCAAAGTTGGACGTCTGAAGACTGGAAGAAGGTAATTTTTAGTGATGAATCACGATTCCAACTGTTCTACAGTAACGGTAGAACCTATGTGAGGCGAAGAAAGGGTGAGGAATTCAATGAGAACTGCGTTGTTTCCACTGTGAAACACGGCGGTGGTTCGGTGATGGTATGGGGATGTTTTTCGGCAGATTGAGTAGGTGGACTGGCAAGAATGACCACCAACATGGATTCTGCAGTATACCAGGATACGCTGGAACAACATTTGCTGCCAATGGTTGTCCAAAGTTCCCGTATCTTCCAGGAAGACAACGCCAGTCCCCACACGTCGAGGTCAACGAGGCAGTGGTTTTCGGCCCACAAAATCGAGGTTCTGGATTGACCTGCACAGTCTCCTGACCTCAATCCCATTGAGAATCTGTGGGATATCATCAGTCGGCGTCTTCAGAGTCAAACGTGGAGAAAGCCGCATGAACTTTGGGAGCGAATATCCCACATTTGGAACACGATGTCGATCGCCATCACAGATCAACTAATCCAATCTATTCCTTATCGTTTGCAAGCTGTAATAGAGGCGCGTGGTAGCCACACTAACTATTGAACATTTTACCCTTTGTTGATCAATTTATGATACCAAATTACCCATTGAAACTCACCGTTACGATTTTACGCTGCCTTTTTCGAAAGGGGCATATCCGCCATTTTTACGCACGTGACAATCGTTCCGTTACTTTTGACTGGCACTGTAAGGCCGGTAGGAAGCGCTACAAAAGTGGGGTGGCCATGCTCACTCCCTTTGGGCCGATACAGTACTATGTATACATAATTGAAATTCAAAACCAACTTCCACAGCATGCAGTCAAATTTGGCAGCTTTAGCAGTTTACAGGGTGTCTAGTGTAGTAGCCATTGGCCAAGAGTTTCCCCTGAGTAAATGAGCTTATCCTAGCATCCTATATATTCCATTGATTTTTTACGGGATCTAGTTTATCTGTAAACTGCTTTTGCTCATTAGCACGCAATTTGCATGATAGCGGATGCCTTTTTATAAAAATATGGCGTCCACAATCACGCAAAGATACTAGTTTGGTTTTGTACTTGTATTCAATGATTCACGGAACGTTTTGAGATCGGGTTATGGGATACAATTACTACTTTGACATCTACCAAAAAAATTATTGGTAATAGTCAGTAAGTGGCCTGCCCTTCCTCGGCCCTGTACATATCAGTACTTGGCAGTGTACTACAACACATCAATTAACTGTTACATTGAGAATGTACGTGTGTACATTATGAAAATTAATATATAATAATATTATTATTTTTATAAAAGTTCTGTATCTAAAGTCAAAACGGTAATTATAAGTTTATATATACTTCGTCATGTCTACACACCAGCTGGACAACGTTTAACTGCTCATCACTTTACTAGAGACTTACGTCAGTACTTTGATTCATCTAAATAATATATTTATTAATTTTATACAATTTGAAAGAAAAACATTGGAACAAAACAGCTGGTGTTGTTTACTGCACAAGGTTAGAACTAGATGGACGTGCATAGGAATACATACAGGGCAAAGGGCTAGACATGCATCGTGCTAGACCAGCTGGCATAAGCCATAAAAATATATATAATAATAGAGTTTGCTTGATTTGCTCCAATAAGAACTACTGCAGAAATAGGGTAGCATTAAATATGGGGTACAGATACATGAGTGAGTCTCACTATTATAATCTTCACTGCTAGTTATAACTGCCACCTTTCTTCGGCTTGCAGTAAATTCATGTGAATCTGTATGGTGTCATGCATACACACAGTCCAGCTGGCTTCTATATCCAAAATACTGCCCATGAATGCTGGTGGCTACTTTGTGTATATACGAGGTCATTGGGAGATAATAATTATCGCTTTATACTTTCCAGTATTAGTGCTACTTATATTATATATATGTTATATATATATATATATATATATATATATATATATATATATATATATATATATATATATATATTATATTAAGTCTTTTAGTGTGAATTGAAGTCTTCCAGTTACATAGCTACACCCTAAATCTGTCTGTGTGGATGACATAATGATCTTCTGTACTTTAATTTGCATAATGCATTGCAGCAGTCGTGTCAAATTGGCTATTTGTAATCTTTTGAAAAGTTTATTAGCTGTTTGCAACCTTAACACCTTTGCATTGAGTCTTATGACTGTGATTGCATCTCTATGTTTAGTCACTTTGGTTCTGAGCGTAGGAGGTTTCACCTAAGCTGCACGAATTGGATCATGTCCATGTAGTGCAAGCCTTTGTCACTGGCAGGGATTCCTCCTACGATTTAAATTTAAAGTTGATTGTGATAATTCTGCTCGTAGAAATACCATGCACAAATATTATATAGAAACGTGCAAATCAATGCGGTGATCGTTGATCCATATCAAGTACATAGAAACTGCACACGCAACAACAAGTTTGCATTTTTATAGGTGACTCAAGAACAATGTAACACCTTCAGGCTGTGCTATTGATATATAAATCCACACATACCATACACAAAGCACACAACCCCCCCACCCCCACCCACCCACCCACCCACCCACACACACACACACACACACACTCACACACACACACACAACACACACACAGCACACACATGTGTACACACACACACACACTCACACACACACACACACACACACACACACACACATACACACAAACACACACATGCACACATGCACACACACACACACACACACACACACACACACACACACACACACACACACACACACACACACACACATACACACACACACGTACACACACAGCACACACACAGCACACACGTACATGTACACACATGTAAGCATGTACATATAATGTACGTACAAACACACACACGTACGCACACATACAGATATATACGCACACATACAAGCACAAAAACACACACACACATACACACACACACACACACACACACACACACACACACACACACACACACATACACACACGCACACACACACACACACGCACACACACACACACACACACACACACACACACACACACGCACGCACACACACACACACACACACACACACACACACATGTACACACACACAAGGATGTACTATACATGTAACTGTTGTATATAATTGAGAATGTACATGTTTGCACATTATGCATGAATTTATAACTGCTTTGTATCTTAATTTGGTCCATTTGTATACTTCATTTATCATGTCAACGCACCTATAGTCTGCCAACTGATGATCTGTTCGAGCCATAAAACATAGTACATGCACTACTTTACCTATATATATATTCCTATTTGTATAAGTTCAAAGAGAATCACTGGAACAAGACAGTGCTGTTTGCCTCACAAGGTTAGATGGACATACTGTAGGGCTGGATGGGCAAATGCAGAAAGCTAGACCGAGGTTTACTTGATTTGCTCCAATAAAAACTACTGTGAAGGGAACAAACTGGATGTATAATATATATGTATGTTTATTTATATATAATTATATGTATATGAGGTGCAGATATGTGAGTGAGGTCTCACTATTATAGTCTTCACTGTTAGATAACTACCACGTACATTGCCGGAGATGCACGTGAATCTACACATGCATACAGTTTGTTCAGGAAGTCACGTTCCACAATATGAATAATATAGATGGCAGAAGGAAAATTAAAGATGACTTATATATAAGGTGGTCACATGGCACAAAGGGTGACTTTGGTTGCCCAGAAGACAATTGTCCACTAATTGTAGTGACACATACAAAGACTAGCCAGTGTATTACATGCTGGCTAAGATAACTGTTTATCGGCTCATGACAGTGCCTCTTGCCTTTGTGTTGTATTATGTATATTATACACAAATCAGTATATGATAAAAATATTATAATGGCTGTCGTGCACAACCAACACCCATCAGGTGCTTGCTTGTGGCCAGATTGAGCAAGCCAGAAGGTATAAAATAGCCATGCTGAAAAAGTTCGCCATCAATTCATTTCTACTAGTCTTCCACTTGAGGAAAATCATGAGTTCCAAAGTGATAATTCAACTCGTCATTCCAACTGTGATTGTCCTGTTTACATCAGGATTTACTGAAA
>CAUJGJ010000434.1:2409116-2411616 GCA_963170055.1 Halisarca cf. caerulea
GATAGATATTGTATAATATGGTGCATATATATTTATATAGAAATAATATATTCATAATCAAATATGACCACAATATTGCATCAATTGACGTATACACAAGATCCTGTCACATGCAGGTCACATGTCATACAATGATATACGGGATCATGTAATGGTTAATCTGACCTATATTAATTATCCGGTTACAAGAGCCTGCATGCACCAAGACATCCAGTCCATGTACGTACGTGCAATGGAACCCCTTATAAACCACACACACACCTGCAGGAATTGCAGACACCGGGTACCTCTATTGTGGACACATGCCACTGGCACCAAAATATATAATACCTTAGATGCTGATTTTTTGCTGGAATGATAAATTTTTGTTTATTAAATATAATTAAAACAAATTTATGCCAAACACAAAATGGTTTCCAAGCCCTGTTTGGTTTGCTGTAGTACTGTACATGTATTACTATATCCTGATAAGAAGAGCTTCTGATAATGGGAACTGATTTTGTGGGTACACGTATACCCTAAAGTTCATCTTAACGAAGTTTTGACTATTATATTATTTTTACCCTTATCACAAACAGACGACATACTTAGTAATATTATGGCAGGAAGTCTGGTCAATATACAATAATTATTATCCAGTTTAGTATGGTTGTATACTCCTTAATTATGTAGAGATGACCCAGAAACAAAATGACAGCATATACAATGTTATAAGGATTTCCACTTATGTAATGACACTAAAAACTGACTTCCGGTACATTATGGAGCTTCAAAAACCATTAGTTTCACATTTTCACTAACTTTTAAATAGAATGTTATACAGTCATGCAAACATCGTTAGTGAGTACACCTGGGAACCTTCAAATTGCTACTCATTATCAGTAGTACTTGTTAACCATATAGATTAGTATTACCGTATATCCAGAAATATTGGCGACATTTTAATTTGGCTGTTTGGTGGTCAGTATCAAAATCGCCAAATTTATATCACCAAATTAGCATAGACCTACTTACTATGCTTTGCCCTTGCTGTGCAACCACCAAATTTAATTTCTGCTAATATTAAATTACAGCCTGATCGATCTTGTGCAAATCGCCAAATTTGATGATCGCCAATATTTATGGTATGGGCTATAAGCTGGGGTATCTTATCCAATTACTCATTAACAGTGTATATATAAGGAGGTTCTACTGTAGTATATTATACGCTATATAGAGCTATAAGCATGCAGGGGGGAATTATGGACAGAGCACATATTGCATGGTATCTTGGTAAATTGATGTTTAATACCTAAATCATAATGATATGTAATAATTATACTAATCATTACAAAAATATAATGACAAATTGCTATAGTAGCACAAGTCATACCAAAATAAAGTACAAAAGAACTGCATACAACAGTTTCCCTTAAATGCTTAATTTCATATCTATTTCATATCTATTTCATGTCTTCCTTAATGTCTTTCAAAAATGGCTTCAGGAGTGAGGCTTTGTTGAAGTCTTCATCCTTGCCTCCCATTCTGCCATGTACAGCAAACACAGTCACTACATTGTCGTCGGTAACAGCAGCCACTGGGCTACCAGACGAACCTTTAAGGGTATCGCACTCATGAGCTACCACACCTGAAGCAAGATTGACCATGCAGGTGTTATGGTTATGTCTGCGGAAGCTTCTTTAACATGGGGAGACCTTTATCCAAAAGGCCTTATATTACTTTAGGCAACCAGTCACACACACATGAACGCACACACGCACGCACACACACCACATGTGGGACATGTCCACGCGAATTCGGAGGTGCGAATTTTTTTTTACAGCTTCTGTTCTCAACTTGTAGTAGATACAGAGCGTCAAACAAGAAAATAAGATGTAGGTGGACACATAGATGTTTGGACAATTACTTTTTGGAAAGCTTGCTCTAATTGTGAAGAAGTTACTAAGGTTTTCCTAACCCTCCCTAAAAAGTGAAACATTTTGGGTGCTACACATACATGGTGGAACGCTTGCAAGACTGTTTTTCACATAAATCACTTATAACAAAACTTTTTCTAACTTTTCCATGCGGGTGCATTGACCATTCTCTCCAAAGCCAAGATCTGATAAATTGGCCCTCAAAAGGCAACATTCAAGCTCCTGTAACTTGGGACATGCAGGAGCAAAAGCTCTCTTTCACCCACATGGAAAAGTTGTATATTTCAAATGGCTTGAAGTTGGCACCAAGAAACTGTCTCCAGCTATATAGCTTAAGCTTGTTCCCTCACTTAGCACCCAGCCGAAAACTAAAATTCTGAAGAACAGCAAGTTAGGTCACAAGCCAGCATGTGACAGAGTAGCTATGACGACAGAAAATTAATGTCACTAAACAAGGATTTGGCATTCGTATATGCCCAAATATTAGTCCAAATCACGAAATAACTGTGTGACTACGAACTTGTGGGCACCGAAAAAGTACATTTCATTTCTATGCAAACTGTGGAGCGCTATCCTAACAGATC
>CAUJGJ010000434.1:2416616-2441616 GCA_963170055.1 Halisarca cf. caerulea
GTTTCTATTGACTGGTTTTGCACCAAGTGTGATTTTTCTTGTTCAAACAATGCTGCCTTTGCCCGGGTCAATACTTTCTCTCTTCCCTGTAACTGTTCTTTCTTCTGAACTTTTTCTTGTTTCTTTTGCTCCAGCTCAGAGTCTACTGATTCAGGATCAGATTCGCAAATGTCATGGGATTTGTGCTGGTCATCGTCTTTGCATTCTGAAGGAACGGTCATGCAGAGAATTTGAGAGTGCATACGTATACATATGTCAACTCTGCGTGTTTCAATGCATGCAGAATAATTAAGATATAATTGGTAAAGCAAACATACTGTTAACAGATTTTGAATTGTCACTGCTGTTGTTGGATTTGGACCTTACTGCCCTTACAGTGTGGCCATTAACTGAATGTGTAAATGAATGAACTAATCAATTGCAATAAAAGCACATGCAAGATTACTAGCATCATGTGTCTGGTGCTAAAATATATATACCTTTCTTTCTTGATGCCTGCTTCTGTAGTAAGTCTTTCTTCCTTTCCTCTGCTGGTACTTTTTTCCTAAGTCTCTCCTCTTTCCGTTGCTCCTTCTTTTGGGCTTCCTCCTTTTTCTTTTGTTCCCGCTCTTCCATCATTTTAATGTGATCTAAACTAGTCAGGACTCGAGCATGTCCAACCCTCTGTGTTGTAGTGTTGCAAACTGATGGTATCTTAAGGAAATTAGCTAATTTAGAGGGGTTCTTCGATTGGGCAGCATCAACTGGCAAAGGAACTTCAGTATGATCAAGGCTAGTTGACACAAGAGGATGCTGAAGATCTGGTGAATCAGATTCAGAAATACGTCTTGATGTCTTTTCCATGTTTTTTCTGTAACCTGGATCAGATGGAACATTGCGTAAAGTGGTACAGATAGACAGACCAGATATTTTAATCACATGCATATATATAAGCAAGTAACCATTCAAAGTATTATGACAGAATGCACGTTGACCTGCATGCGGTATACACAAAATTGACTGTACAGGCACATACGTACGTACATATTATTATACATACCTGTGTCCCTGGATTTCAAACAATGGATATCATTGGGTTCTTCCTGGCATGGAGACAGCATATCGAATTTTGTGTCTTCATCTGAGTCAGAATCCAATTCTACATAATCAACTGATGTACACAACATTCAATAAATTTTATATTTTAAATAAATTATAGGCGAATCTCTAACACAACTCAGAGTCTATTAACATGAAATAACACAAAAAGCGAAAATTGAGTGGTCCCATGGACTGTAATAAGAGTACTATTTATTAAATTGTATTGTTAACATGGAATACTGATTCAGAATCGGATATATTATGTAACATGAAGGTTTTTAGCCATTCCCTTGAGTTTCATCTTAAAGAGGTTCAACTGTACAGCAAATACATGCATGAAAGTATATAAAAACAATATTTATGTACTTTACGGCAACTATATAATGGTACAAATCATAAAATAATTGAAGTTCTACGAGTTCCTAATGGGCGTTTTGGTACCAGATCATTTTTTCCAAAATGGACGGGTGCATGTGAAAGGGTCTGAGGATTCCATTAAATTTGCACCTTGAATGTAACTCAGGCAGGTTAAGGACTGGCTTGCAGCTGTGGGGTGCATTCATGCAGCATTGTTTACTTTGTGGTTTGATTGCTATGAAAACTGCAAGATTATGTAAACACTTCGGATTTCGCGAGGATGAGACTGAAGGAAAAAAATGGATTTCTCTAATGCACTTCCACTAACTAGCACAAAGCGAGTACTTCTGACGCTACTAGATGGGTTGTAAAGGCGATTTTTTTAGATTGATTTTTGTGCAGACAAGCCTTGTGACTAGTCGCTTCAAATCGTGTGCCACCAATTACTAATTAGCATAAAATGGCCGACACGAATAGGCTTAGCTGCATTGTCCGGAAATGATTCTGTGCCGCCTATGAAGGAGTCACTTTAGGTTCTTGTTGTAGCCATTGAGCGATAGAGCAACTTCATTTAGGAGTTCTGACGAATCAGCTTGCTTGTAGCGGTGACAGTACTCTTTATAGAAGCATTTATCGTTGTCAAATGTGCTTCCGTTCAAGGTCTTTTCGACTAGTTCTCAGAGTTGGTGAGTTCTATAATGAAGCTGATTCGTCAGATTGAAGAACGCATTAGTACAACACATTCGGTTTGAAAATATAATCATATTATGAGGTTCTAAATAGGCAAGATTTTGGTTTTAGGTGTGAAAACGGGTTAAGTTTGGGTTAGCCTTTCCGAGCAATTTCTTTCGTTTAGTTTACATTTGTTACTATCGCCGTACTGCCAGGTCTTTCTTACCCCAGAGGAAAATGGTTAAAGTCAGAACTATGAGTTGAATAAGGGAATAAAAGCGTCTTGCATAGTATGTATTACTTGCGCAATTTTATAGTGTGCCTGGCCTTAACGCACCTGAGAAAGGACTAAATAATGCATGGGGCTGTGTTGCCATTAGAATTTGTATTAGTGAAAGTATCCTGGCTTAGAGCGAGATTTAAAGCTTTCGTTCCTGTCGGTCGAACAAATTCAATATTATTCTTTTCGTCCTGTTGTCTGGTTTACTCGAGACATGTGAGGCAAGAATCCTTTAATAGCAGGTTATTTAAACATGGTCTGCTAGTTATCATTAGAAGGGCATCTTGTGTTGAAGACGGAAATATCTAACAAAGATCTGATGGAGTCCACACTGTAGGTTGATATAATATGAAGATGATAATAATTATTGATAACTGAGTGGAATCTGACCACGAAGCGAATACAACTGCTACTTCTGCATGATGAATACATATAATTGCCTTGCTGCAGAATATTCTTCGAATTTCCTTCATGGACAGGCGACATCTTGTAGCAAAACTTATCTATGAATATGTTTATACAAAACACATGCCGCATAATTAGCACTAGGTGAAAATGCCATAAAACGCCCTGGTTTGCTGGCAACCTGTGCGTATTCACACCTGTTTCTGAAAACCGTTCAAGCCTGTAGAACGTCCAGATTTTTATGATTTGTACTCTAGACAGTGGTCACTATATACATGTAATAGTTGATATTGATAAATTGCAGTTATTTGCCATGATAATGATTTCACATACAGCAATAGTGTGTTACACGTCAGAACCCTCACCTGTCTTGTCAGCAAAACTAGCATCGGGGCTAGCAAAACTCAGTTCACAAGCAAGTGGCTCTTCAGGGGCATGATCAGGATGGTGTTGGGCCAACCAGAGGTTGTACCTCTTATCGTGCTTCAAGTCATATCCATTTTCGTAGCGCCTTGCAAATCTAGCTTCTTCTTCGTCTGAGAAAATTGGATTCGGTGAATAGGTGATGTCACCTTCAATGCTATCTTCACATTCTGCTGTATCTTCTTCCCAGTTTCTTGGCTTCTGAAGTTGTTGATCCTCATGATCATGCAATCCTACAATCTGCTTCTTCTGTGTAGAGTAAGTAATATAAATTCGGCCGCATAGAAATTCGGCCACCTCGAATTCCGTCAACTTTCAAGCTGTACCTCCGAAAGCACTACTAGCGAAGGACCATGAAGTAGTTAAACGATACAGCAGTAATCGTGGGAATCCGTTACCCTTGGAGGGAATACGGCGCATTCTACCTTAGTGACCGAACATGTATTAATTCGGACATTCTAATGGAAGTTCGGACGCCGATGTTCGTTCTCTTTGGAAGTTGAGCGGAATCAATCGAAACGAGTACTATATATTCTTCAATATACTGTCTCTCTTTCCTGCAAGTTTCAGAGACATACTTTTCAAATTTTCGGGAAAGAATTGAAGAAGATTGTACTCGTTACTAAAAATAGAAATTCAACCACCACGTGATCTTGTGACGCCCAGCTGGTATAACGCGCATTTCGGAAACAAAGGAGCTGAATAGTGCGGACAATGCAAAGGAAGCAACATGAACAAAGCCAGAAAAAGGTAATAGTTACATATATTTATACGTATTCAAATGATTGCTGTCAGATAATACTAGCTGCAGCAGCTATTCTTGTTTGATTAAGCCCTGTGTGTAGGAAGAAGCCCACTAAAAGGAGGCTCACCACTGTCCACAATAGAATCTGATACAATATATACAACTTACTCACAAAACAGTGTATAACTAGATAATTCTCATGATTAGAAGTTTGATATACAGTGGAACCTGTTGCAGTAAAAGCATATGCACACACAACACGGCCACTTAGGAATTTATAATGGTGAATTGGACCCAGGTAGAGCAATTTTAAATCAATAATAGCAATTGGCTTGCCCTGGGTAGCATTCGGTGAGTCTGCAAATTAAACTGTCCATTCGTCACCCTTGCACGGTACTGCTGCACCGCACTGCATGTTCAGTGCACTGATATGTACTTTACAATTTTCAATTAATATTTTATGTGTGTATTATTGTTATGCAGTACACACAGTACTGCATAAGTGTACTATTTTCTCCTCCGATGTTCTCACAGTGTATGTGCTTATGTTCCAAAGCATCAATAACATACTACGCATATATTATTAGAAACAGTACTACAGTCACTGAATGATTTACTGACATGTGCTTTCGCTGTGTACACAGATGTACTCACACCCACCATTGCAGAGTAGAGTCATCAAACCATCTGCTGGATTCGGAGTTGGTAGATCACCTCCAACATGTACAACCAAGACAACAGCAAGGAATGGAAGATACAAAATGTATGATGTACAAACCATGCAGCAAGCACTTGATGAGATAGAAAAGGGAATGTCCATTCGTAGAGCAGCGGAAGCGTACAACATTCCTAAATCAACTCTCGGTGATATGGTGTCAGGGAAGTCCTCAATAGGTGCAAGGTCCGGGTGTGCAATCTTGAGCTGTGCAGAGGAGCAAGAGTTGTGCACATTCTTGGTAGAAGCTGCAAAGATTGGATATCCACGCACTTGCCAACAGGCTATTGCAATAGCTCAGGAGATAGCAGACAAGAAGGGTATCGACTCAACGGTTACAAAAGGTTGGTGGCAAAGCTATTGTGCACGGTTCCCCCAACTAACGCTGAGGAGTTCTGTTCCACTGACAAAGGCAAGGCATAGAGCCACAGATCCAGCAGTACTCGACACGTACTATGATATCCTTTACGAATGCCTTTCAGATAATGAGATCCTTGATGAGCCAGCCACAATTTACAACTGTGATGAGACGGGCCTCCCCATCAACCCTGCAAGCCACCAGGTGATCACCACCGTTGGGTCCAAGAATACGTTTACCATCACAGATGGCACCAAAGGCCAGTACACTGTGCTAGCATGCACGTGCGCAACTGGAACAGCCATTCCACCTTTTATCGTATTGAACAGAAAGTCTCTTGGTCGGGATTTCACTAAGGGTGAGGTTCCCGGCACCCTTTATGGTTTGTCTGCGAATGGATGGATGACGCAAGAGCTTTTTCATCAATGGTTCCTCAACCACTTCTTGAAGTATGCTACTCCACAACGGCCAATAATTCTAATAATGGATGGCCATTCTTCCCATTATAGTCCAGCCACCATCAAATTAGCAGCTGAGCACAAAGTTATCTTGTTCACTCTACCACCAAATACCACCCACCTCACACAGCCACTAGACAGAGCATGTTTTGCTCCGCTGAAAAACGCGTGGAGGGAAATTCACCACATTTTTCTCACTAACAACCCAGGAAGAAGAGTGACGCACAATGACTTTAGTGCTCTATTCGCTCAGGCGTGGTTCAAATCCATGACTATGGCTAACATCATAGCTGGTTTCCGGGTTACAGGGATTTTCCCCTTCCAACGCATGTCGTTAGAGCCTCCATCAACCAGTGGTCCAACACTAGCAGAGAGGACTGGTTTAGCGTACATTCCCCTTTTCACCCCTGCCAGGACAAAACGACCATTGGACATGACCACAAATTCAGGTACACCATACCTAGCTAAGAAGGAGTCTACACCCATCATTCAAGCTAAGGTGACCATGAGGACACAGACATCCATCAGCAACATTCTGGAGGAGCACATCAAGCCACCAAGTGCAAATACCAGTCACCTGGCGAAGCCTCGCAAGGAAGCATCAACTGCTTGTGTAGTGACCAGCAAGGAAAACCTACAGGCACTAGACTTGAAGCAAAAGGCAAAAGAAGAAAAGGAAGCGAAGAAGTCAGAGAAACAAAGGATGAGGGAAGACAAGGCCAAAACCAAAGCTGCAGTCAAGGAGCAGCAACGTAAGCTTGGACTTGACATACATATACATGACTACGAGTGTAGTCTTCTATGCACGTACATACATACTACATGCAGTATACCAGTTGCGAATTTAATTCCTGGTATTATGCATGCAAATGCATTTACCTAATTGCATACATCTGCGTACATGTGGTTTAGAGTGAGTAATGTAATTATAGCTGTTGTAGAAGGGACTACAACATATTTTATGTACATCATAACATCAATGGATTATACTTTCTGTTCTAACATTTATATTTTTAACTATACTATTACAGCCATGCAAAAGCAAGATGGAGGGTTGATAAGTGTGAGCCCGAAGCAGTCAGCTTCAAGGACAGTGAGGGAGAGTACAAAGCAGTCATCTTTAACCAAGCCTTTAAAGAAAGGTACACACAAGGAGGAGGTTGCAATGAAGTTGTTGGCACATAAGACGAGTCCAACAAGTACTGGAGAACAGGGTGAGCATGCGGTGGGTTGCATGTACATATAAGAATAGGTTTGCTGAAATTCCCAATTTGAAACAATTACTTAAGTGGGCCCTCGCTTATCCGACCACATTTGTTCCTCAAATAATGTGTTGGATAAATCAGGGTAATTTGTACATAGAGTAGTGAAGGTGATTCAAAGCGGAGTGTCGGTAAATGAGGTTTTCGGATCAACCAGGTGTGACTGTGCAAATGATTGTGGCATGCAAACCGGCAGCATTTGATTTCTATGTAATACTATACATAGATATATCCTACGTATATGGTACCTGTGGTCAACAAAATGTATACTAAGCAGTATAGGGACTGTCAAATATTTGTCATGACAAAATATTACCATGATTGCATTTCAACAATATATAGCTGATAAACATAATGCACGTGAGTGGTGAGTATTCATTTTATTACTGCCGTATATGCAGATGTTCCAAGGCAAGATGTATGGTGGCTCAAAACCTTACACTTAAAGGTTGAAGACAGGGCAATACTGGATGATGGGCAGGATCTGAATGACACCATAGTTAACGCAGCACAAACCTTGCTGAAGAGGCAGTATCCAACCATGGGTGGCTTTCAGAACACACTCCTGGGTCAACGTCTGCATTTCAAAACGGTTACAGGAGTGCAATCCGTGCAGATTTTACATACAGGTCAGTGCAGCCATGTATACAGCATAATTCTATTGCCGTATGTATGATGCTAATAAAGAGACCATGCATATACTCTATAGACCAGGTAGTTGGAGACAATTCATGCTAAATATAAAATTGTGTATTGTGACACTGCAAACTATTGGGCATAATGGGGGCTTGTTTATCTAACCACATCTTCCCCTCATTAGTCGGATACGTACATCAGTGGTACATATAAGTAGTACGTGCATAACTTGACATGGGGTGCAATGGGTCGGTAAAGAAACATTTGATGATATACAGTACAACTAATGCAAACAAAGCTCATAGAGTTATATCTTGAAGCAAAAACTTCAGCCAACTAACTATACTTATATCATGCTTCCTTCTTCTTCGTTCTCTTATTCAGGTGAATCACATTGGGTATTGGTGCACAGGACTGCTACACAGGCCATACATCTATTTAATACATTGACGGGTAAGCCAAGACTGACAGGACATACATTGCTGCAAGTTGCAGCAATGTACAAACCATCAACGAGCATCCTGAACATTGATGTACTGGCAGTGCAGCAGCAAAAAGGAGTGCACGACTGTGGAGTCTTTGCCATTGCCTTTATGGTTGAAATTTGCAAAGCAACCAGCAATCCATCCAGCATTGTGTTCAACCAAAAGGCAATGAGACAACATTTGAAAATGTGCTTAGAGAAGGGCCATCTTAGTGAATTTCCAAAGGCTGCAAGCAGAAAGGGAGTGCAGTTCTCCAAGCCAGCTGTTGTCACGGAGGAACTGTACTGCATCTGCCGAATGCCTGACTTTTATGGTGATCGCATGATTGCATGTGACACATGTTTAAAGTGGTTTCATTGTAAATGTGTACAAGTCACCAAAAGAGTCAGGAAAGCCACTTGGAATTGCCCTTCATGTTCATAAGTCGATTCCAACATGGTCATTCAGTACTGAGTTTTTCATTGTGTTCTTATTTCACCAATTTTGAGTCAGAATAGAGTTATTAGGTATTATTAGTATTCCCACCATTTTAGCCACTACTTATTTTGTTTTTCGACATACTGGACCATCCACAGGACTCCGGTTTACAATTTACATACTCCATAATTTTGAACTCACTGTTATAATGTTTATATTTTGTGTTTTTAAGCCTACATATTCAATAAGTCATATATCACATTTGGTTCAGTTATTGCAATAGGCGTATTATAAATACACTGACCCACTGACCCACTTAAGGAGTCCATATTGACAAGTATCGTTACAGCGTGGGAATCACGTGACGGCCGAACTTCTATTTTTAGCAACAACCTCTTTCTTCTTCTCTTCTTTTCGGTAGTAGTGAAGAGTGCGCCTCTGAAACTTGCAGGAAGGAGAGACAGTATATTGAAGAATATATAGTACTCGTTTCGATTGATTCCGCTCAACTTCCAAAGAGAACGAACATCGGCGTCCGAACTTCCATTAGAGTGTCCGAATTAATACATGTTCGGACACTAAGGTAGAATGCGCCGTATTCCCTCCAAGGGTAACGGATTCCCACGATTACTGCTTTATCGTTTAATTACTTCATGTTCCTTCGCTAGTAGTGCTTTCGGAGGTACAGCTTGAAAGTTGACGGAATTCGAGGTGGCCGAATTTATATTACTTACTCTACTACACAGGCTCATTATAGCGCTTTTCGACTGGGGAAGAAAATGGCCGCCGCTCGAAATGGTAATATATACATCGAATTTTACAGCTCAAACAACAATGTACGTTGATTTTTACAACTGTTTAGTGTTTTAATGTTATTTATCGAAACAATAAACTACAAAACAGGCCCATGTGTCATACGCAGAAGTATAAAGATGATTTTGAAAAAGGTACACTTTTTCTCTAAATGTCGATTTGGGGACGTGTAGACGGCCACCCAAAGAGATGAAACTGGCATGAGATGAAAGAGTAAAGTTCATTTAAGATATGGATGCTGAGCGGAGAACATATAACTCCAACTGAAATACTTATGACGAAAAATGTGCTTTTAGCGGGTAAAAATGGCTAAAAATGACAATTAAAATGGTAATATCTTTGACTAACCTGCTTATATAATCCCCGCTCAGCGAAAACAAGTATACAAAAGTATTTTAGATCGTTGGGTTCTTTTGTTGTTCAGAAAAAGTCCCGGGTACACGTCCCCAAAACACGATATATTTGCAGGACGGTTCCAATCCGCCATTTTAGGATGACGTAAGGTGCGCGTCACCAGTATTGGGCATTTAATTCGTATGGTACATTGGAAATAAGCGCCCTACAATGTTATCGACTACGTGAACAATCGATCTGGTCGGCAATTTGTTGTGCGGAAAGTTCTATTTTTCATTTAATGGTTTCAACAAGTATCGGTGAGTTCTTATGCATATATTCTTTTCATTGATAGTCATATCTGCGGCGAAAGTGGCATACTTGACGACTAAGACGCAGAGACAGTGGCACTAGCTTGGGTGCGAAATCAATCGATTAGTACAAAGTCAGAAAGTAGACTGAGCATGCTAACATTTTGCCGATTTTAGCTAGTGTTTCATTCGTGATCTAGGATATCCTGGATAGTATAGTGCAGTTACCTGTCACAGCACTTTCTTACATTGATTCGGCCTTCTGCAACGATCATTCGAGGTGGGAAGGTCGATATCGGCGGTACCTGGCCCTTTTTGACGGTACTAGTGTAGCTTGAACATTGCTACTAAACATTGATGTGATTCTACAAATACCTAAACAAAACTTATTAAGGCACAAAACGGTTTTTTGCCTTGTCAAAGTCGATAAGATTCGAAAGATTCTGCTATCGCTAAACCACCGTTAGCGCCCGCTTCTGATGACTTATTACAACGTTTACCTTCTGCTGGTAATGACGTAGAGGTAAAATGTGACAAATTCCACAAATTCCATAACTTTGTCGCCTATAATCCCCAACTCCAAAAAGCGCTATAATGCCCCTGTGTAGACATAAAGGGCATATAGCGAATACCCTCTCTTCTAGCTAGTACAGCTGTTGGAGTGTTGGTAGTAGTTGAAACTTCACCAGGGATTTTTATTGCTTTGCGGTCCAGGGGGAAAACACCTGCTGCTTTGAAACCTGACATTATTGTAGCAGGCATCATAGCTTTGTGCCATGCTTCCCGGAAAAGAGATGAAAACTGGTACAGAGTGACTATTTTGCCAGGATTAGTAGACATGAATTTATCACATGCCCTGTCCCAGTGGACCTTAAGGGCATTGAATGGGCTGACATCAAGAGGCTGACACACATGTCCATCCTCCATTCCTCATATCACAAAGGACGTTGAATGGCTTCCCACATCCAGGGTCGACAGTGTAGATTCCATTTTCCCTACAACCTTTCTGATATGCCTCTCTACAGTCGAGAAAGTTAACTCCTGTTGGACCTGCAACAACAGCCATACATACTATTATAGTGGTACAGTCGAACCTTAGCATAATTAAGTACAATGTCATACCATTGGTAAAACTTCCCAATCATCACATGGTAATTCAGAAGTGAAGTTTAATGAATGCCTCTTGCAAATACAAGTGAAATGAAGATATTATTATAGTAGGTGAACAGAGTCATAGGTATTTAGCGAGTATTTTCGCAGTCACACTGGACTTAACACATAGTTATCTGCACACATCTGTTCTGGGTGAAATGGCAGATAAATTGAGGGAACTGGATATCGAAGAGTGGTATGGATATATAAGTGAGGTCTTATTGTATATATTGCTGTTGCAAACGTACTGTGATTATGATAGTGGCAGTGTGCACTCTGTAACTCATAACATTCTGGACTGAAGATAAATAATGCATTGTAATATGTTTTTTATAAACTCACATCCCCTGGTGAAGGTCCCTGTCAGTATAGCAATGAAGACAACAGCAATGAGTAGTTTGGTCATCATTGTCCTGTTGTAGCTTCCTTGAAGCACTCCTTTCTATGTAGTGACAATGTACTGAGATTTGCTGTGGTTAACTCAATGCTAGCTGTGAAAGGAGAAGTTCTTTTATAAGACATCCTCCACCAGAACAGATCATGCTGTTTATTTTGTGGTGTAGTGACCCTGTCTGTCGAATTCCATAGAAACTTGTAATGTACACAAAATATGTTTGTTTGGTGTGTGTATATGTGAGCTATACAGAGAGAAGAATGATATGACAGAACATAGTGAGGGCCGGAATTCAATTCTCAAGTTTCCATCCAGTTCCTATACTAACAATACCAGGTTTATAAATCTGATGTTCACCTTGACCCCTCTCTAGTAATAATAATATTACATGTGCACTGCAGTTTCTGAAGCATTTTGCAACTGGTGTGCAGTTGTACTGCCTATACATTGATACGTACATTGGTGATTTATAAACAGTGTATTGTAGCTATGAAACCATGATAATTATATATAATATATATATATATATATATATATATATATATATATATATATCCCCTGGTCATCATTGTCCTTATATATATATATATATATATATATATATATATATATATATATATATATATATATATATATATATATATATATATATATATATATATATTCAATATCATGGTACAGTGCATATATTGCAGACTCACATCCATTTGTTGTGGTCCCTGTCAGTAGAGAACTGATCAAATACAACAGCGATAAGAAGTTTGGTTATCATTATTTTGCAAGTATCCTTTAAGAACCTGTCTTTAACATTTGTGTAATTATTATTTCTTTATACGTAAACTGGATGCTTGCCACAAGCTGAAAGTGTCTTTTATGGCCTTCTTCTATACCCCCCCCCCCTCCCAGAAACAGTTTAATTGTTATTTTATATAGTGGCCAAATGACCCTGTCGGTCTGTTTAGTTCTATTGGTCCAGGATTCCAGAAAATGTAGTATAATACACAAAACATGTTCGCTTGGTGTATGAAAGATCAGGAGTTGTGGATTCTGTGGTGGGTATAGTGACCCTGCATGTCTGTCTATTTAGTTGCATTGAAACTTGTACGTAAATGTATAATTATATATATATAACATGTTGGTTTGGCTGGGGTGTCCAAGAGATCAATAGAATTATATTTTTAACTAAGAATTGATATAATGGTATGAGTGTGCATACATTATATGTATAATTATACTAATTATTTTGGATTTATGTTATTAATATTATGTATATATATGTACATACGTACCCTATCAATTATTGATTATACAACGTGCTGTGAGGTTGAGTATGGCACAAAACATTATAGAAATATGTTTTGGCTGGTTGAATGTGGGAATTCAATTTAGTTATGGGAACTACGAATCCCTACATGTTCCTCCTTCCTGGCTCCAAGGCCAAACACATACAATGTGTTAATATGTTTCTTTGTGTAAAGAGCTCCTATTGTTCATACAGGAATTCCTTGCCCACTATGGGTCTGGGTCCAGGGAAAGTTTCTGTATACAGTGGAATCTCATTATAAGGAATCCCAGGGGACACTAAACATTCTTTGCTGTATCAGAAATTCCCTAGAACCAGATATACTTTCATAGTAGACCACTAACTGGGACATATGTATTTGTTCACTAAGCAGAAATTCACTGTAAGAGTGTTTAGAATAAAACTGCATGTAATGATACGCTGTAATCCATCCATTACACTGCAAATGACATTATGCTGAAGTTAATTGGCTGTAAAGCTTATTTGAATCAAATTATATTGAATAGAATTGCATACCAAACCAAGGAGGGATTTATCTACTACATGTCTTTGGTGTCTTCAGTTGGATATATCTGTTGTACATGTGTATGTGTGTGTGTGTGTGTGTGTGTGTGTGTGTGTGTGTGTGTGTGTGTGTGTGTGTGTGTGTGACTGTGTGTGTACGTAATTGCAATGATTGATAGTGTGTAACAGTCACTCTATCATGATAATCACTCATAAGAAGAGGGTTACCCATGCAAGTTCATTGGAGTGGAGGGAACCAAACTCAGCATATCCTGGCAGCTTATAGTATGTACGTATGTATGTATGTATGTGTATAAGACGCAGATGTAATAGTCCTGTTATTTTTCACATTGTAAAGTTCAATAAATCAAAACTCTTCACATCGATATGACATTGTGTGTAATTCCTTTATATCTATTGAGACTATGTGTGCTTCATTACCTATTGTAACTAATGTGTGTATGTATGCATTCACAGTTAGCTAAAGTAAAGGTTGTGGTAATTCTAAATCAACTTTCCTAGTCACGGAAACGTAAATTCATTTGAGCAAACTTCAGAGATATCCAATTACCTTGAAAGGGGTGCCAGCCCACTCCTCGTGCATCATCCTGTCCACTGAGATAGAGTCCATTGAGGTTGGAGGTGTGGCAAGTCCTAAACCACCATGCTCCAGAATATGTAGTAGCACAGTTCCCACCCCATGGATCATTGTCTCTGAGTTTTGTGCTAAACTGCATACCATTGTGATAGGCTAGTGCATCCCCAGCAGTTCCTGTGTAGCCTGCTATGTTTAGTCTGTAGTTAGTTCCACTGTTGCCCACAGAAAAGAAGGAATAGTGGGCGTATTTGTAGTTCCCTTCAAAGTCAGTTCAGTTCTAGCCACTGTTGAGGTTAAGCAATGAATGTGATCGAGGCCAAGCCAGAACTCTCGTTTAAAACTGCCAAAACCAGCTACATAGTCTGCCCATCCTTTGTAGAAGTCTTCAGATCCATCCATTCTTCTTTGGAAGACAGTCCATCCTCCATTCTTCATGTCGCAGTAAACATTAAATGGCTTCCCACATCCAGGGTCGATAGGGTAGACCCCATCTTCTCTGCATCCTTTCTGGTATGCCTCTCCACAGTCGAGAAAGTTAACTCCTGTTGGACCTGCGACAAGAAAAATATTATATATAGTGAAAATTAATGCAGTTGAATTTTGCTAAAGTGAAATTGTTTATCATGAAGAACTGAATGCACTTTAATTATCCCAGAGTAAAACTTTCACGGATTTTCACTTTTTTATATTTACAGATGGCCGTGTTTTACCATTGCACAAGATTAATTTCCACAGGTTTAAACTTGTACAGATGATTTCTAATCCATTTGACCCACATGCAAGTATTCTATAAAACCACAAAAGTTAGCTGAAAACCTCATTCAATCCGACCCTCTGCTGTAAATCCCCATCATTAAGTTACATGTATTATTAATCTATGCTGATTTACCCAATGCCTGGTTTATTCAACACTTTAAAGAATGCCACTAAAATGGAAGTTATATGTACTGTACTGAGGTAAACAGAGTTGTTGAGGGAGTTGATTTGTACTGCAGTTGACCATGTATAGAAAGCAGTGCATCTCTGTAGGTCATTATGTAACATTCTGGAGTCTGGAAAATAGATATTCCATTCTATATAATAGAAATTTAAATTTATGAACTCACATCCCCTGGTGATAGTCCCTGTCAGTATAGCACTGAAGACAACAGCAATGAGTAGTTTGGTCATCATTGTCCTGTTGTAGCTTCCTTGAAGCACTCCTTTCTATGTAGTGACAACGTACTGAGATCTGCTGTGGTTAACCCAATGCTAGCTGTGAGAAGGAGAGGTTCTTTTATAGGAAGTCCTCCACCAGAACAGAAGATGTTGCTATTGGTGTGGTGTAGTGATCCTGTCTGTCTGTCTAGTTCATCTGGAATTTGAAATGTACACAAAACTTGTTTGTTATGCAGAACTAGAATGTAGTCAATATAGACTATTGTGTCAGGATGATTGGGTGGATCACGGGGAAAATTTCGCTTGCAAAAGCAATATGCAACACTTGCTAAAGCACACTTACAGGCAAGTCATTAGGGAATTCTGATGAACTATTGACTTCATTTCCCTTACTCTAGCTCTCACCGTTGCACAATAACGTAGGCCATTATATTGGATGCATCCTTTTTGTGACATTCCATAAATTAGTTGTGACCCCACCCCCTCTCGAGCAAGATGTGTGGTTATGTAATCCCAGCACACTTTTCATGATTCATGAAACTTTAAGGTATGATTGTACTTATATAATATATAGCTTTACTCCTGCTTGGTAGGGACATACCTAATAATTGTTATTGTAGAGTTTGATATGTTTTGTGTTTGTCTATAGTTCAAATTCAGTTTGGAATGGGAACCCTCCTTTCAGTTCCTACACTAACAATAACATGTTAACTAATAATTTACTTGTTTGTTTGTTGAAGTTGTTCTTGTTCTTATTAAGTGGTTTGCAATAGTCTGCTACAGATTGAAGGAGTGTTTCTGTAGCATAAACATCAATTATGTAACATGTATGTATGTATGTTTGCACATACATCATGCAGCCTGTATTAGCAACAGTGTTATAATTAACAACAGTGTTACTGTAACAATAGTATTATTCATGTCACAAGTAAAGTTATCGATATGCATGTGCTGTAGTGAATGAATGGACTATATAATTCATATTTGTTCTCCATTGTTTTACAGATGAACTGAATTTCGGGCATGTTACCATTCAATGGCAGTCACAAATGTGGCATGTTATTACTCAGGACTTGCTAGTTGCAGAAGCGTAATTTCATTTCAGCAAACTTCATAGATATGTTATTGCCGTGAAAATGATACCATCTCACTCCTCCTGAAGAAGACTGTCCACTTAGATAACCTCCATTGAGGAGGGAGAGGTGGCAACCATGCCCATACCACCATCCTCCTTGCCATTCAGCAGCACAATTTGCACTATACCTATCATTGTCCTTGTCTTTAGTGCTAAACATATTACGATTTTGATAGCCCAGTGAATCCCCAGCAGTTCCTGTGTACCCCGCTATGTTTAGTCTGTAGTTTGTTCCACTGTTGCCAACAGAAAAGAAGGAATAGTGGGCGTATTTGTAGTTCCCTTCAAAGTCAGCTAACTCCACCCTCAGTTCAGTTCTTGCCACTGTTGAGGTTAAGCAATGTATGTGATCGAGGCCGAGCCAGAACTCTCGTTTAAGACTTCCAAAACCAGCAACGTAGTCTGCCCATCCTTTGAAGAAGTCTTGAGATCCATCCATTCTTCTCTGGAAGACAGTCCATCCTCCATTCTTCATGTCACAGAAGACACTAAATGGCCTTCCACATCCAGGGTCGATAGTGTAGACTCCATCTTCTCTACATCCTTTCTGATATGCCTCTCTACAGTCGAGAAAGTTGACTCCTGTTGGACCTGCAACAACAATGTACACAGTAATACAGTCAAATCGCACTTACATAAAATTGCTTAACATACTGATACTTTCACACATCTTATAGATTACGTGATTTTTTGCATTTTTAAATTTTGCAGACAGCCATAATTTATACCATTACACAAGAGCCCAACCTAAATTTCCATGGGTATGAACATTCATGGATGGTTTCCAATCTACGCAGCCTCTGAGTATTAATGAAACCACACAAAAATAAAACCACATATCACAATACATATTATCTTGTTTGTGAAATACAAGTACTAGTAATGTCAAAATTTTAATTCCAACTCCAATCATAATAATGTAGTACAGTATTATAGTTCCCTGATGTCCTGTTAAAGAGTAAATTAAAATGGAGATAGTCAGAATTTAATAATTAGGGAGAATATACGTATATTATGTATCCAATTTTCTGTTAACACAAACTTTAAATTTATGAAATTGATGCTGAATTGAGGAATCTATAGAATATAGTACACAACTGAGACGGATGCACATCGCATTGTTCAGGGTTATTAATACAGAGCATGCCCGTAGCCTGGTATCCATAAAGGGGGGTGCTTTTCACATTACATTAGTACATCATAAGATCATTCAGTATATAATAGTAGCATACAACTGAGTATCTATAGTATATATACAAAAGTGTAGTAACTAACTAAAATAACTAATTTGAAGTATATAGTGCACGTGGGGACAGTATTTCCCTTGATGGAGGGCTCAGGGTCTACAGATGCATTCTTTTCTCTACTGGCCAGGCGTTGCACAGCGATTCATTAGGAATATATACCACTTGAAGCGCTGCGTTTTCTGTCGCTCTTTTTGTGTGCATTATTCTCCATATTAGAGTTGCGCAATAGATAAAGCGATAAAGAAAACTGTTGACGACTCGATCCTCGCTGAAGCAGCCAAAAAATGTTACCGAAGTCAGCAAAAGTCTTAACTTAGCTGAGTATTCTAGCTAAAATAGCCTTAAGTAGTTATTGAGGATAACAATTTTAAGGTGAATAATCTGTAACTAAGAATGTATTTGTCCCAATGTTCTCTGCTGGTTCTTTTTTCAGTAACTATCCATTTTCAAGTAGCCTTTTCAACCAAAACGGGGGGTGCGAACGCACCCAAGGCACCCCCCCCCCCCCCCAGCCTACAGGCCTGCAGGGGAGCTAGGGCCTGCAGCAAACTTGTCCTGCCAGCTGCGGCCCATGCACATTCATACGTTTTCACAAATTATTCAACTGTGCAACGATTCGCCCTTCACGGGCTTCTTCAGGCAAAAATAAACTATTTGTGCCTGATGAAGCCCGTGAAGAAGCCCATGAAGGGTGAAAATATGCACAGTTGAAAAATTTGTGAGAGAACTGTTGACTACAACTGACGAATATTGTCGTAGACATGTTTAACAATAGCTAGTCCAACAAACTTTTCACTGTCCAACAACACTTTTAACAACTTTCACAACAGCATTAATACATGTATGTAGTAATACAGTTGAAGGTCATGCAACTTTATTTTCATTGAAATGACATAATACCATAATATTATATATAACTACTATTAAGTACATAACAAAACTTTCTAACCAATATTAAATGAGTGAAGTTTAAAGAATGACACTTGAGAGTAAAATGGAGATACTGTATAAACAAAGTTAAGTCTCACTGTACACATGTACAGCTGTTGCAAGCATGTGCGGTGACGTACTATATATGCTAGGCAGTGTGCTCTCTGTAGCTTGTGTATTATTCTGGACTGGAGATGGTGATGTATTCAAAATAAAGTTTATGAACTCACATCCCCTGGCGATGGTCCCTATCAGTATAGCAATGAAGACAACAGCAATGAGTAGTTTGGTCATCATTGTCCTGTTGTAGCTTCCTTGAAGCACTTCTTTCTATGTTGTGACAATGTACTGAGTTTAATTGCTTGATTAACCCGATACTAGCTGTGAGGGGGATAGATTCTTTTATAGGAAATTCTCCACCAGAACAGAAGAAGCTGTTTAATATAATAATATTTTGTGGTGTAGTGACCCTGTCTGTCTGTCTAGTTCCATTGGAACTTGTAATGTACACAAAACATGCCTGTTTGATGCATGAATCAAATAAGGAGAAGTTTTAGAACAATGTAGCAAATATATGGCAAAGATATCAGTCTGCATGCATGAGTGTGTATGCTAAGGGAATTCAATTCCCAAGTGGAAAACCTTCCACTTTCACCCCCACCCCCACACACACCTTCCAGTTCTAATACTAACAACGTGCTTTGTTTACTTATAACTTAGTTATTATAGTCCCTGGTCACTATATACTCTGAAGTCTTGCATTTTGCACTCTCTATCAGATAAATCTATTAGCATTATTGACTTAAATTTGTTAGTATAATTATTATATTTAATGTCATGACCCTTGGTCGAGAGTGTTTTCTAAACGTGATGTTGTACACGTGCGAACTCTCTCTTTACCTAACCATATGCTAACAGTATAATAAAAATGTATTATGTTTTCTTGTTTTGGTCTGTTCTTATTCTGGTTTCAGGTGATGAAGATATCCACACTCTCAAGAGAGTTGTTGCTGTTATGTAAACTCGTGATTCTCCATATTATACACAGATACACATTGAGAGACAAGCACACATAGGCCATGCACACATACACACACATGCACGAACACACACATACACACACACACATATACACATGTAAACACACATGAACACACACACACACACACACACACACACACACACACACACACACATGTAAACACACACACACACACACACACACACACACGCACACATGTACACACACACACACGCACAAACACACATGTAAACACACACACACACACACACACACACACACGCACACATGTACACACACACACACACACACACACACACACACACACACACACACACACACACACACACATACACACACTACACACACAAGTACACCTACTATAACATATTCTAGTCTCATGTTTGTTTTGCTTTAAAAGGTTCTACATGATTCAAGAAGTTATCTGATCCCTATACAGTACATGTTCACATGAAATGTTATTGTCATAGTTTTAATCAAGCAATTACAAATTCAAGTCTTAAAAACATAATTATTCAGACTTTATGTCGGTAGTTTAGATCAATGTCTTTCATCCTAGTCACAAAACTGTAACTTCATTTGAGCAAACTTCAGAGAAATCTCATTCTTTTGAAAGTGAAACCAGCTCACTCCCCGCGCATCGTCTTGTCCACTGAGATAGAGTCCATTGAGGTGGGCGTGGTGGCAACTCTTATGCCACCACGCCCCTTTCCGTGAAGAAGCGCAGTTAACGTCAGGCCACGGATCATTGTCTTCGTCTTTTGTGCTGAATGGCATACCATTGTGATAGGTCAGGGAATCCCCAGCAGTGCCTGTGTAACCTGCTATGTTTAGTATGTAGTATGTTGCATTGTTGCCCACAGAAAAGAAGGAGTAGTGAGCATATTTGTAGTTCCCTGCAAAGTCAGCTAAATCCACCCTCAGTTCAGTTCTTGGTGTTCTTGTTGTGAGGCAATGGATCTTCTCCAACCCCAACCAGTGCTCTCCTTTCAGCTGTCCAAAACCATTGACATATTCTAACCATCCTCTGAAGAAGTTTTTAGATCCATCCATTCTTGACTGGAAGACTATCCATCTTCCGTTCTTCATGTCACAGAAGACTTTAAATGCCTTCCTGTCAGAACACCCTGGGTCAATAGTGTAGACACCATCTTCTGTACATCCTCTCTCAATAGACTCCTTTGCAGTCTCGAGGTATTGGTAGACCAGGGTTACCTGCATTAATTGATCATGAGGAGGTGAACTGATGTAACGTTTGATCTATACAGTTTTCACACAGTGCATTTTTTCTATAGTTATTATTTATTATGTATATATATGTATATATATATATATATATATATATATATATATATATATATATATATATATATATATATATATATATATATATATATATATATATATATATGTAATATATAAACCATAGCTGCTTCAGCTCGGGGTATATCTATCCAAGAACTTCCGATGACCGAGACTGAGGGTCGCATGTGTGTACAATACACCTGGCAGCCATGATTCATATAATATACACTGACCGAGAGCAAGACACCAATTTTGTTAAGTTTCTTCTCCTGTACTACTGCAAGTTTGGCTACTAGATGTCATGTGATGCCATAGTTTGTTGGTTCCTGAGTGGTCTTTACATACAGGTTTATATACAGGTTTCCCTGAATGTACGTACAGCAGTACATACCTACAGTACATACCTACAGTACATACCTACAGGTGCAATCTTTAAAGCACAGCATGCATGCATATCATGATACAGACATGTAGTGTCAGCACCCTGAGCAGTACAGTTTAACCTATACAGTAGTACCACTTTTGGGAGACCACCATATATAGGGACAGGCAGAATGTGGTCTCTCTAAAGAGGTGGTCGCTGATGTGGGGGAATTTAGTATGGGAAATTTGTTTTATTCATTTGTTCCCAGTAAGGCTGGTCTTACAAAATAAAGAGGTGTTCATTCACCAAGGGTGGTCACTCAAACAAGGTATTAATATAATAGACCACCTGTGTAGACCACCATGTGGACCACCTGTGTAGACCACCATGTGGACCACCTGTGTAGACTACCAAGTGGACCACCTGTGTAGACCACCAAGTGGACCACCTGTGTAGACCACCATGTGGACCACCTGTGTAGACCACCAAGTGGACCACCTGTGTAGACCACCATGTGGACCACCTGTGTAGACCACCATGTGGACCACCTGTGTAGACCACTATGTGGACCACCTGTACAGACCACCATGTGGACCACCTGTGTAGACCATTATGTGGACCACCTGTGTAGACCACTATGTGGACCACCTGTGTAGACCACCACCTGTGTAGACCACCATGTGGACCACCTGTGTAGACCACCATGTGGACCATCTGTGTAGACCACCATGTGGACCACCTGTGTAGACCACCATGTGGACCATCTGTGTAGACCACCATGTGGACCACCTGTGTAGAACACTATGTGGACCACCTGTGTAGACCACCATGTGGACCATCTGTGTAGACCACCATGTGGACCACCTGTGTAGACCACCATGTGGACCATCTGTGTAGACCACCATGTGGACCACCTGTGTAGACCACCATGTGGACCACCTGTGTAGACCACCATGTGGACCATCTGTGTAGACCACCATGTGGACCACCTGTGTAGACCACCACCTGTGTAGACCACCTGTGTAGACCACCATGTGGACCACCTGTGTAGAACACTATGTGGACCACCTGTGTAGACCACCATGTGGACCATCTGTGTAGACCACCATGTGGACCACCTGTGTAGACCACCATGTGGACCACCTGTGTAGACCACCATGTGGACCACCTGTGTAGACCACCATGTGGACCACCTGTGTAGACCACCACCTGTGTAGACCACCATGTGGACCATCTGTGTAGACCACCATGTGGACCACCTGTGTAGACCACTATGTGGACCACCTGTGGAGAACACCATGTGGACCATCTGTGTAGACCACCATGTGGACCACCTGTGTAGTAGAAACACCTGTGTATATATAGTCACCACTCTAGACAGGTTCAGGAACCACTAGAGCATGCAACACTATTGCACCTCTGCACAAATACCACCTGCATGTCCACAAAGAGCACAATGACGCAGTCCTGATCATGACCCTTTGGTGGTCTTTATATATATAGGTTTCACTGTATGTACAGTACATACGCAGGTTGTGATATATCATATATGCAGAGCGTAACGTAATTTTCTCTTAGTGTGAACTGTTTTGGTACATGACATAGAACATTAATTTTGCCGTTGTCCCATGATCCTGCTTGCATTCTCGGAATGTGTGCTACGCACTCAGTCGAACTGGACTCTGCCTTGCTCTAGATCCATCTAGCCTCATGTACAGAGCTATATAACCCTATGCTCATCCAGCGCCATACCCGTCCAGTCTCATGATCAATCATGTATTAATTGCCCTAGTTTTCGTCTATATAGCCCTATATCCGTCCAGCCTCATGTAAAAATAGCTCGATGTTCGTCTAGCCATATATCCGTCCAGCCTCATGTGTGTATACAGTATATAGCATTATGCCCATCCATGCAGCTTTATGTATGTATAGCCCTATACTCGTCCATGTAGCCTCATATATGTATAATATATTGTGTGAATAGCTCTATGTTATAGACTAGCCCTATACCCATCCAGCTCATGTTTGTATCCTACGTTAGTCTAGCCATACCCGCCAGCCTCATGTTTGTATAACCCTATGCTAAACTAGATTGTCTAGCTTGTCTCCTCTTTACAGAGGTTTCCATGTTAGTAAGTTTATATGTGTACTTATATATAGTGACTATGACATTGTAGTGAACAGACCTTGAAACTCATCCACTCAATCGGGCTCCACTAAATACCAAGGCTCAGTTCTGTGGCTTCACTACAGTAGCTGCATTCATGTGTGCTTGTGTTTCGGAAAGTAATAAACTTACATCCCCTGGTGATGGTCCCTGTCAGTATAGCGCTAAAGACAATAACAGCAATGAGTAGTTCGATCATCATTGTACTGTTGTACCTTATTAAATCTATAGCTATATCTCCACTGGCTGGGAAATCACAAAGTGTACAGGTTTAAGAACTCGGGGTATGTTTTGGGAGTAAACTGCCTAATTTTATCACCTTTTACAAATATAATATCTGTTATATACACAGGGCTAAAGGGCCTAGGTCAACCCCTTGAAACTTGATGCGATACTTGATCAACCACAAGCTGTTATTGATACCGCAAGCTCAATAGTGCTACAGCATATTATTTATGTATCCTGTACCAACATATAGGATTGTGGGATGTGGGATGTTCTGCCACTCGAGGACCTGACTTCGGCTACTACCTTAATGCTTCTAAAACCTACTTGGTGGTTAAGGAGGAACTCCATCAGTGCGTAACTCACGCATTTGCCAACACAAGCATGGTAATCACAACCTGAAGGTAAACTACACCTTGGTCTTTCAAAATATTGGTTCAAATTCATCCACTGACGAATATGTCACAAGTAAAGTGCAAGTTGGGGTAAAAGAGATCTCCAGATGGTCACAGATAGACTGCACTCACCCACACGAAGCTTATTCACCTTTTACCCATGGCATCTCTAATAAGTGGTCTTAGTTATCACGAACGATTTCCAACATTTTACATCTCTTGAAGCCCTGTAAAACATCCATCCATCAGAAATTCATCGTAGCTCTCACAGGCTGTCCGCCTTGCTCTGATGCTGCGAAGATTCTCCTCTCATTATCTGCGCATGCCTGTTTTGGAGGCTTAGAAATCACAAATGCCACTGAGGAGTGTCAACATGCATATGAGGCCTCAAAGACTATCACTGCCCCACTAGCCGCTCTCCTTGTCACCCAAGACATCGATGGCCATGACGACTGTTCCAAGGTGACCAAGGCTTTAGCCATGTCCGCTCCACCAAGAAGACGATATCTTTGAAGAAGGCCAATGATGTCAAAGAGCAACTCAATGCGTCCTGGCCAGTAACGCCTATTTGATTTGTCTCATGAAAAAGGCTACTCCCCCTATCTCCCTGCCTTCCCACCTCGGAGTATGGGGTAGATATTCGTATGTATATGTGGTATCCTAGACATCTATAAAACACATGCAGTGCAGTGATAATAGAGGTGCATGCAGACATGTATATGGAGTGCAGGGGTGTATATATACGTATGAAACTAGGGGGGGCTGGGGGCATACCCCCCCCCCCTCACCCAGGAAAAAGTTGAGTTTTTAGATGAGATAATGTTGCATTTGAGGCCATTTTAGACCATTTAAGGCCAATTTTCACACTCAAGTAGGGCCTTCTCTATTGTAATACAATGAGTGCCTGTGTGTATACATGTGCACACGTGTGTTTGTGTGTGTGTGTGTGTGTGTGTGTGTATGTGTGTGCATGCCTATATATATTATGGAGTGCAGGAGCATAGAGGGATCTGAAGGCATGCCTCCCTATAGCGAAAATTTGAGTTTTTAGGTTATAATATGTTGCATTTGAGGCCATTTTAGACCATTCGATGCTGATTTTGACACTCAAGTAGGGCCTTCTCTATAGTAGTGAAATGAGTGCCTGTGTGTATACATGTGCATAGATGTGTGTACATGCGTGTGTGTGTGTATGTATGTGTGTGTGTGTGTGTGTGTGTGTGTGTGTGTGTTTGTGTACGACTGGATATATTATGTAAGACAATAGCAGGAAGTGGTTTTATGCATGGCCATTGTCCGGAGCCTTTTCTGTAAGACTAGTACTTTTAACC
>CAUJGJ010000434.1:2449116-2459116 GCA_963170055.1 Halisarca cf. caerulea
GGAGTCGCGTGCATCAGGCAATCTTCAGTGTCAGTGGTCTGTCCTTCACCAGAGTCACTGCATTTGTGGAGGGACACCAGTTTGGCAGTCCTGATGCCTTTAATCGAAGAAATGCTCTTAGGGGGATGGACGGAATCACATTCTCTTATGGGAATTCTGGTACTCAACGCACACTTTGGTCTTATGCCGCTGGAGTTGCCGACAAGAAGGACAGATCTGATTGTCCATGTTCTACTGTTCCTGGTGATGCCGCATCAAGTAGATTTGGCAATCATCACTACTGCGATACTGGAAATTCTGGTCATACTAGTCAAAATCGCTGGTTCACAGAGAAAGTTCTGTGGAGTGGAGAGGGATGCCCAGCCAACAGTACTTGCTGTGATGCTCCAGACCTTCCATACTTTTGCAGAGCTCATTTGCAGAATTCACAAACCACTGACAGATTTGTCATTACAGTGAGGCTAAGTGACCCCGCTTCCCTTGAAGATATTGGAATAACGAAGTTGGAGATTTATGTATCCTGAGGGGACAATGTAGAGAGCAGCTGATCAAGGATTATGTATGCACATATAATATAGCCATCAATAGTAATAGGTTCAATACAAATATTAAAACAATACCTCATTTCTTATAATTACTCATCTTTACAAGATAATATACTTATGATAGGAACAACATCAGCTGTGTATAATTAGTATTATAATAATTCTTGATAATAATCAATAAGGTATTACATTATAGATGATCAAATGACCACATTGCATCAGTTGAATACATAACTTACATATTATAGCACATTCTAATATTATACAGGTGACATTGTTAATAAAGATGGTTATAAAACACCAGAGCACTACAGGCTGAATATTCTCTTTCACTATAGCTACTTATTATGTATAATGTGGTCGAGTGCATGTTTGTGTGTGTTGGCATATTCTGCAACTTGTATAGTGAACAATGTTGGCACATGTTCGTGTGTGTGTGTGTGTGTGTGTGTGTGTGTGTGTTTCTGTTTGTGTGTGTGTGTGTTGTGTGTGTTTGTGTGTGTATGTGTGAGCATGTGTGTGTGTATGTGTGTGTGTGTGTGTTTGTGTTTGTGTGTGTGTGTGTGTTGTGAGTGTTTGTGTGCACATGCATGTATTTACATGCAAGGTGTTTGAGATCAAGTTAATTGGCTGGAGGGAAGATTATATATATTAAGATCATTACATAATTTTATAGTTGTGATATATAAAATTACAGCCACGTACACCTAGTTTATCCGAAAACCTCATTTATCCAACAGTCCACTGTGAATCACCATCACTACTCTGTGTACAATTTACCCGGATTTATCCAACACCTGGTTTACCTAAAACATTTCATGAGGAACAAATGTGGTCAGATAAATGAGGGCCCACTGCAATTTGTAGTAAGTAATTACAAAAATAGCTTTACCAGTAGTTTACACACTGTTTATCTTCATCAATTTCCTATAACCCAGCATTGCAATATTGCGTACATTAAAGTTCTGTCGAGGTTAATGCTTTGATTCTTGTCAGTCGCGAAATCTCATCTTCATTTGGGTGAATTTCATAGCATGTTCAGCTCCATCAGCCAAAGGGTACCAGTGTATGTTCCCCCAGCTTGTCCTAAACCTATAGAGGCCGTTGAGATTGGAGTAGTAACACCCCTCAAACCACCAGGCACCAGAGGGGATTGAAGCATAGTTACCACTAGCAGACTGATCATTACCTCTGTCTTTAGTGGTAAATTGCATACCATTGTGACTGGACAGTCGATCGCGAACAGTACTAGTTGTCTTGTAGTCTGCTATGTCTAGTGTGTAGTTAGTACTGGCATCATTAACGTTGAAGAATCCGTAGTGAGCATATTTGTAGTTGCCGAAGAAATCGGCCAACTCAACCCTTAGTTCAGTTCTTGGTGCTGATGAGGTCAAGCAGTTTATATGGCCTAAGCCTAGCCAATATTCCCGCTTCAAATTTCCAAAACCAGCAACATAGTCCGTCCATCCTCTGTGAAAGTCTTCAGATCCATACATTCTTCTCTGGAAGACAGTCCATCCTCCATTCATCATATCACAGAAAACATTGAATGGCTTCCCACATCCAGGGTCGAGAGTGTAGACTCCATCTTCTCTACATCCATTCTCATATGCCTGTCTGCAGTCACGAGGTGTACGGTTGGAGCCTGTCAGGTTAGGCAAATTTATACATGGAGTGCATAGAATGTACTTGCATCGCTGTCACATCAGCATCACTGTCACACACATGGACACACACACACACACACACACACACACAAACACGCACACACACATACACACACACACATGCACATACACACACACACACACACACACACACACACACACACACACACACACACTCACACACACACACACACACACACATGTGTATGTGTGTGTGTGTGTGTGTGTGTGTGTGTGTGTGTGTGTGTGTGTGTGTGTGTGTGTGTGTGTGTGTGTGTGTGTGTGTGTGTGTGTGATTTTGCATAATCAAGTATGGGTATAAGAGAACACTGAGTTTTGTACACTCATGCTTCAAGTTGCAACAATGCATGATTGAAGATCTCATGATCACCACTTCACATACATTGCGATCACAATATAGGTGTACCTGAATCTTTTGCAAGACAGAAACCTTGAGCCAGGTTCTTAGTTGCGATATTCAGATTGATGGGTTCATTCCACTGGCTGTCAGATACATTTGTATAAACTTTAAATGATGGCACATTGTCCCGTGTCCGCATGGTATCACCTGATATTAATAACAATATAATTATATATTATTTGACATGCAAAAATAATAATATTATATTATCTTAGTATAAAATGTGCATTCATTTGTTTGAAGTGTTGTTTTTATTAAGTAAATTCAAATAAATTTTGTAATAAAAAATTCATTAGCATATTTGGTACTTATCATATTATACAATCTGTATGCAATGTGGTCATAAAACACTTAGTGAAATTACATAATATTATTCTTTGCATATGTGCTGAAGTACATTTGCATAATTTTTTTTCATTGATGCTGCCACAGCTTGTCAACGTCCTGTAAACAGCATGCAAGTTAACACATGTCCCATTTTTGATATCGATATTTGATATATTGATGGCTATATTAACATACGTAATAACTCTCTAAGGCCAATTATTGTTGTAACAGGTACGTTTTAAATTATTTCATTTTTTATTGAATAATTGCAAGCTACACACTGTTTGCTACCATGTAGTCAGACTCACGCTTATCATCTTTGATCGTAATCTTGCTCACATTTGCACAGGCCATCTGGTCATCATTGGGCTTCAGGCGACAGGTGAAATGTCTAATTATAGTATCTGGATTGTCGCAGATACTATCATTGGCAATGATGGGAACTTTGCAGATAGCTAAAGAGCTTCCAGGCTCAAAGCAGCACTTTCTGTTGAAGGCTTCATAGTGTGTACCAGCTGGAGGGGAGGCACATGCAATATTAAGAAGGATCGATGCAAAAATATTAAATTTATACATGCATACAGCTAGAGAGTAGCTAAGATCACAGATAGAGAGGGCATATCTTGCATGTTGCATGAGTTACACACACACACACACACACACACACACACACACACACACACACACACACACACACACACACAC
Source organism: Halisarca cf. caerulea (assembly GCA_963170055.1). Classification (NCBI taxonomy): domain Eukaryota; kingdom Metazoa; phylum Porifera; class Demospongiae; order Chondrillida; family Halisarcidae; genus Halisarca; species Halisarca cf. caerulea. The sequence goes on from CAUJGJ010000434.1 coordinate 2,452,782, forward strand.
ACACGTATTCACACACATGCACGTACACACACACACACACACACACACACACACACACACACACACACACACACACACATACACACAAACACACAAACACACACACACACACACACACACACACACACACACACACACACACACACACACACACCCATGGCTGTTCCATCTAAGCACTCCATTGTGATACAAGCTCTCTATTTGGTGGGACTAGTGCGTTGTATGTGAACATCAGCAGCAGTATGTCTCATAGTCACCTCAAAGTCAAATCCATCAAAACAGAAACTGATAACTGAAAGAGAGAGGATTTCATGCGTTCTATGTAGCATAATATGCTATTACAAATTGTAGGTTTTGTATGCATGACATTATTATATCAATCATATATGACATATGAATATGATGAATTATATTACCTAGTGTAGTGGCTGATGTATATGATTAAGATATGCATGTTGGTATTCTATAGCCTTATGCTCACGTGAACTCACTTTGTTGACCTGTAGTAACCTCCACTACAGCTGGTGATCTGCTCCTTATTCTATCATTACTCCCATCAAGGCCCTATGCTGTAATCCTGTACTTAGCACCAGGTACTAGTGAGTGGAATGTTCTCGAACTTCTCTTGTCGTTATTCACATACTGTCCTACTACTGGTTGTCCTAAGTCCAGTCTGTGATATCCAATGATGACTCTCTCAATCCCATCAGCTATGGTCCCAATGTTCACTGTTGCACATCTAGTAGTACTGCTCAATGTACCAGTTATGGTGACAGGGGGGAAAGTATCTTATGGGAACATAATAGACTATAGATTGTGTGCACTTGTTAGATATGTATCAATTACATAAATTCAATGTTATTGGCCTACAGCTAGTCAGGGTTCTTTAATACTAGGATGTTATTTTATTTGGAGCTGTGGGGGGGGGGGGGGGAGTTCTTAACAATGCATGCCTGTCATGGTGACATAACCATGGTTTAGATCTGTGTAACTGGAGTCAGGGTTTTACTTAATAAGGATAATGATCAAGTTATGTGAGGAGGAGGGGGAAGCAATAGCAAACTGTAGTATTGGAAGGGGGCCGTATATGTAGTAAATGTTAGCAAAGGGGAAAGGAGAAAGCAAATTAAGGGGAGTTCCAATAAGCCATGATCCTGAGCATGTGGTGCACAGAGTCTCTTTGTCAAACTTGCCATACACACTAAAGCATGTGTGTGGTGTCAACACTGTGGCCACATGCATCCTGCATGGACATTGAAATTTGAGAACTAAGCCCTAGTATATTATTATGCATGTGTAAGAGAAGAAACTATAAAGGATACTGCGACGGAGCATATAATAGAAAACAAATGTACAGGGTTTGTTGCCTCTACAATACCATGTGTTAATTGCTGCATACAGAGGACAACAGGAGAAAGACTTGGTGTTTTAGCCCGGGGTTATTTGGAAGCTTAAGTGGAACAGAGAGATTTGGAACACTCAGATAGCAATGGAGGTACTCTACTGAACACACCACCAGATCTCTGCACTTCATTTATGATATGTCTGGTTTGTGTGACAGTTGAACTCTCAGTCAGGTATATACCTCCTATCAAACATGACTGACATATATGAGCTGTTTACACTAAAAGTGCTTTACACTAAAAGTCAAAACAATATACAAAGATGTTTCATGAAGCAATATTTGCAAACAACGTTGATAAACTTCCGAAAGATGAGGAGTCAGCAGACACAATTCCTAAATGCATAATGCACAGTACAGAAGAAATTATGTTATCTATACACACAGGCAAGGTATTTATAAGTTACAGGAAACCCATAAATTACATCAAAAGACTCTATCTGATAATGAAAGCCACTCAATTTCATAATACAGAGATCAGGCAGAATAATGGTATATACCTGCTTGTGCAATGTAGGAATGTACACATAATACACACACACACGCACACACAAACACACACACACACACACACACGGAAGCACACACACAACACACACACACACATGTACACACACACACACACAGACACACACACACAAACACACACACACATCATACATAGTATTACATAATACATACATATACAGTCACAGAATTAGTCTCTAACACATACCAAGCCTGTAGGAAACACTTAAAAAGTAGGGCGGCCATGCTCACTCCGTTTGTGTCAATATAGTACTTTGTATACATAATTGAAATTCAAAAGCAACTTGATTTGCACAGCAGTCAAATAGGCAGCTTATGCAGTTTACAGGGCGCCTAGTGTAGTAGCCATTGCCCAAGAGCTTCCTCTGAGTAAATATTAATGAGCTAATCCTAATATTCCATCCTATTGATCTAGTTTATATGTTAACTGCTTTGGTACATTTCAACGCAGTTTGCATGATAGCGGACGCCATTTTAAACATGGCGTCCACGATCATGTGAAGATACTAGTTGTATTTTGTACATGTATCCAATGATATACTGAACGTTTTGAGATCAATTAAGGGATACAATTAGTATACTTTGACATCTACCAAAAAAAAAATTTGGGTAATAAATAGTCAATAAGTGGCCTATACTGCCCTTCCTACGGCCCTGCACATACCAGTACTTGGCAGTGTACTACAACAAGTCTAATAACTGTTACATTGAGAATGTCCATGTGCATACATTACGAAATTTAATATTTTATAAAAGTTTTGTATAATATAAATTTCAAAGTGGTAATTACAAATGGTATATATACTTAGTCATGTCTACTGGCACACCTATAACAAGGACAACTGCTGATCACTTTACTAGAGACTTCAAAATACAGTACTGTGATTCATCTGAATAATAAATATAATTATTAATGTTATACAATATGAAAGAAAAACATTCAAACAAAACAGCTGGTGTTGCTTACTGCACATGCAAGGTTAGATGCATGGACATGGCATAGAGCAATGGGCTAGGCATGCGCGGCGCTAGACAGTTTGCTTTATTTGCTTCAATAAAAACTACTGAAGAATATAGGGGAGCTCAAGATATATATATATATATATATATATATATATATATATATATATATATCATACATAATTATTATATTAATATATATATATATATATATATATATATATATATATATATATATATATATATATATATATATCATACATAATTATTATATTAATATATATATATATATATATATATATCATACATAATTATTATATTAATATATATATATATATATGTATATCATACATAATTATTATATTAATATATTTCAGAGGTGCAGATACATGAGTGAGGTCTCACTATTATAATCTTCACTGCTGGTTAGTTGCCACCTTCTTTGGCTTGCAGAAGATTCACGCATACACACAGTCCAGCTGGCTTCTATATCCAAAATACTGCCTGCACTGTGCACGTGTAGGCAACTAATTTGTGTATATTCGAGGTCAAAGACAGATAATAATAATTATTGTTTGATACCTGTCCAGTAGTAGTGTGGACTATAATTATACACATACACACACACACTTATATGTAATGTCTGTGTGGATAACATTATAATCTTCTGTACTTCAAATTGCATTATACATTGCAGCAGTTTTTTCAAATTAACTACTGGTAATCTTTTGAAAAGTTTATTAGCTGTTTGCCATCTCAACACCTTTGTAGTGAGTCTTATGACTGTGATTGCATCTCTATGTTTAGTCACTTTGGTTCTGAGCGTAGGAGGTTTCACCTAAGCTGCACGAATTGGATCATGTCCATGTAGTGCAAGCCTTTGTCACTGGCAGGGATTCCTCGTTTGATTTAAATTTTAAGTTGATTGTGACAAATCTGCTGGTAGAAATGCCACCATGTATATACAACTATTATGTAGAAACATGGAAATCAATGCGGTGATCGTTGATCCATAATCAGTACATGGGAACTGCACAACAGCAAGTTTACATTTTTATAGGTGACTCAAGAACAATGTATATATATATATAACACATTCAGGCTGTGTATTGATATAATATATATAGATGAATATATACCATACACAATACACACAAACCCACCCACACCCACACCTACCCCCCACACACATACACTCATGCAAACATGCACACACACACACACACACACACACACACACACACACACACACACACACACACACACACAACCCACACACTCACACACACATACACACACACACACACACACACACACACACACACACACACACACACACACACACACACACATGCAAGCGCATTTACGTGTACATACAAACACACACGCACACATACAGACACACACACACACACACACACACACACACACACACACACACATATATATGCACACATACACACCCTCGTCCTCCTCTGAACTTGTCCAAAGCACATTTGTATGTGTGCGAATAATATGTATGTGTCTGTATATATTATGTGGTCATGTGTGTTTGTACGTACATGTATACGCGCTTGCGTGTGTGCGCATGTGTGTGCTGTGTGCATGCTATGTGTGTGTGTGTTGGGTAAAATCTTGGTATGCAAGCGTCTTTGATAGTCAGCTGGCTGAGAGGCACAGCTGGTGAATGATGGATCGCCATTGAGACCTGTTCTTCACATGCTCGCTCCAGTGCATGGGGAAGGTTGGACAGGTCCTTAATTGTGAATGAGGTCTACCCAGTGTTGGCGTGAAAATATATAGTTATCCCCCAATTTACTCAGACATTAGCAGTAATAGATTACTTGACTGGTACCTCCGCTTCGCCTCTGATGTCCTCGTACTTGGGTGATAACTATAACATACACACACACACACACACACACACACACACACATACACACACACAGACACACACACACACACACACACACACACACACACACACACACACACACACATATATATATATATATATATATATATAATATTCATATATAATGAGGTGCAGATATGTGACTGAAATTTCACTATAATAGTCTTCACTGTTAGCTACCTACCACCTTGCCGGAGATGCACGTGAATCTACACACACATACACTTTGTTTAGGAAGTCCCATTCCACAATAATTTATTATGAATAAAGATGGCAGAAGGAAAATTAAAGATGACTTATAAATGGTCACATTGCACAAAGGGTAACTTTGGTTGCCAGAAGACAATTGTCCACTAATTGTAATATCATAACCAGCAAGCTACAAAGACTAGCTATATAGTGTACTCCACACTGGCTAAGATGACTGTATATCCGCTCATGACAGTGCCTCTTGCCTTTGTGTTGTATATGTATGTAATACACAAATCAGAATCGGATAAAAATATTATAATGGCTGTCGTGCACAGCCAACACCCATCAGGTGCTTGCTCATGGCCAGATTGAACCAGACAGAGGGTATAAAATAGCCATGCTGAAAGCATTCACCATCAATTCATTTCCACCAGTATTTTACTTGAGGAAAATCATGAGTTCCAAAGTGATAATTCAACTTGTCATTCCAACTGTGATAGTCCTGTTTACGTCAGGATTTGCTGAAATTGATGCTCTCAAGACGAGAGTTGAAAGGCAGAGCAGTAGGATAGGCTCTACTGCTGATAATCCTGCCAGCTCCTGTGGTGCAATTGTGGATGCTGCCAGTGGTGCTCAACTGCAGAACGGTGAATCCTACATTAATACTAGCAGTGGCGTTCAGAGAATGTACTGCAACTTAGTCGACCAACGTTGTGGAGTCAAAGGATGGATGAGAGTAGCTAGGGTTGATGCTAGCTCTGGAGAATGCCCCAGCAACTTCAGACTTGATTCAGCTGGCAGCGGAATTAAGGTATGTCGTGGCAATATCACAGCTCCTATAACCGGTAGGAGTCGTGTCCATCAGGCAATCTTCAGTGTCAGTGGTCTGTCCTTCACCAGAGTCACTGCATTTGTGGAGGGACACCAGTTTGGCAGTCCTGATGCCTTTAATCGAAGCAATACTCTCAGGGGGATGGACGGAATCACATTCTCTTATGGGAATTCTCGTACTCAACGCACACTGTGGGCGTATGCCGCTGGAGTTGCCGATAAGAAGGACAGATCTGATTGTCCATGTTCTACTGTTCCTGGTGATGCCGCATCAAGTAGATTTGGCAATCATCACTACTGCGATACTGGAAATTCTGGTCATACTAGTCAAAATCGCTGGTTCACAGAGAAAGTTCTGTGGAGTGGAGAGGGATGCCCAGCCAACAGTACTTGCTGCGATGCTCCAGATCTTCCATACTTTTGTAGATCGCATTTGCAGGATTCACAAACCACAGACAGATTTGTCGTTACTATGAGGTTTAATGACCCCGCTTCCCTTGAAGATAT
>CAUJGJ010000434.1:2469116-2479116 GCA_963170055.1 Halisarca cf. caerulea
ATCGCTGGTTCACAGAGAAAGTTCTGTGGAGTGGAGAGGGATGTCCTGCCACCAGTACTTGCTGCGATGCCACAGACCTTCCGTACTTTTGTAGATCACATTTGCAGAATTCCAGAAACACGGACAGATTTGTCATCAGCACAAGATTAAATGACCCTACTTCCATTGAAGATATTGGGATAACGAAGTTGGAGATTTACGTCGCCTGAGTGAACAATGTAGACAGCAGCTAATCAAAGATTATATACACATAGGTATATATTTTAAATATAATAGGTTTAATAATATAATATTATTCTAATATTAAAACAACTCATTTATATAATATTACTCATCATTAGAAGAAAGATTACATCAGCTGTTTATAGTTTAATGCAATAATAATTTACTATCAATATGACAGATATTATATATTGTGCATATATTTATAAAGAAATATATTCATAATCAAATATGACCACAATATTGCATCAATTGACGTACACACAAGATTTCCTGTCACATGCAGGTCACATGTCACATAATGATATGAGATCATGTAATGTTTAATCTGACCTATAATAGTTATCCGGTTACAAGAGGCTGCATGCACCAAGACATCCAGTCCATGTACGTACGTGCAATGGAACCCCTTATAAACCCACACGCACCTGTAGGAATTGCAGACACTGGGCACCTCTATTGTGGACACATGCCACTGGCACCAAAATATATATACCTTAGATGCTGATTTTTTGCTGGAATGATAATCTTTTGTTTATTAATTAAAACAAATTTATGCCAAACACAAAATGGTTTCCAAGCCCTGTTTGGTTTGCTGTAGTACTGTACATGTATTACTATATCCTGATAAGAAGAGCTTCTGATAATGGGAACTGATTTTGTGGGTACACATATACCCTAAAGTTCATCTTAACGAAGTTTTGACTATAATAATATATTATTTTTAACCTTATCACAAACAGACGACATAATTAGTAATATTATATTATATTATTATAGCAGGTGGTCTGGTCAATATACAATTATCCAGTTTAGTATGGTTGTATACTCTTTATGTAGGGATGACCTGGAAACAAAATGGCGGAATATTCAATGTCATAAGGATTTACACTTATGTAATGACACTAAAAACTGACTTCCGGTACATTATGGAGCTTCAAAAACCATTAGTTTCACATTTTCACTAACTTTTAAATAGAATATTATACAGTCAAACGTCATTAGTGAGTACACCTGGGGACCCTCCAAATTGCTACTCACTATCAGTAGTACTTGCTAACTATATAGATTAGTATTACCATAAATCCAGAAATATTGGCGACATTTTTAATTTGGCTGTTTGGTGGTCAGTATCAAAATCGCCAAATTTATATCACCAAATTAGCATAGACCTACTTACTATGCTTTGTCCTTGCTATATGCAACCACCAAATTTAATTCCTGCAATGCAATATTAAATTACAGCCTCATCGATCTTGTGCAAATTGCCAAATTTGATGATCGCCAATATTTATGGTATGGGCTATAAGCTAGGGTATCATATCCAATTACTCATTAACAGTGTTCTTATATATAAAGAGGTTCTACTGTAGTATATTATACACTATATAGAGCTATAGGCATGCAGGGGGTAATTATGGGCAGAGCACATTGGTATCTTGGTAAATTGATGTTTAACACCTAAATCATATAATGATATGCAATAATTATACTAATCATTACAAAAATATAAATGATAAATTGCTATAAACTATGCATAGTGGCACAAGTCATACTAAAATAAACTACAAAAGAACTGTATGCAACGGTCCCCCTTGAATGCTAAATTTCATATCTATTTCATATCTATTTCATGTCTTCCTTAATGTCTTTCAAAAATGGCTTCAGGAGTGAGGCTTTGTTGAAGTCTTCATTCTTGCCTCCCATTCTGCCATGTACAGCAAACACAGTCACTACATTGTCGTCGGTAACAGCGGCCACCGGGCTACCAGATGAACCTTTAAGGGTATCACACTCATGAGCTGCCACACCTGAAGCAAGATTGACCATGCAGGTGTTATGGTTACGTCTGCATGCGGAAGCTTCTCAACATGGGGAGATCTTTATTCAAAAGGCTTTATATTACTTAAGGCACCCAGTCACACACACACGCACGCACGCACACACACACACCACATGTGGGACATGCCCGCGCTAATTCGGAGGTGTGAAAACTTTGTTTTTTCTTACAGCTTCTGTTCTCAACTTGTAGTAGATACAGAGCGTCAAACAAGGGATAAAGATGGTGGTAGACATATAGATGTTTGGATGATTACTTTTTGGAAAGCTTGCTTTAATTGCGAAGAAGTTACTATATATTATAAGGTTTTCTTAATCCTCACTAAAAAGTAAAATGCTCTGGGTGCTACATGGTGGAACGCTTCCAAGACTATTTTTCACATAAATCACTATAACAAAACTTTGCCTAACTTTTCCATGCGGGTGCATTTTGACCATTCTCTCCAAAGCCAAGATCTGATAAATTAGCACTTAAAAGGCAACATTCAAGCTCCTGTAGTGAGTAAGTGGCACCTTTTCTGGGTGCCACTTACAGTAGCCTCTGGCTAAAGGTTCCCCAGGTTAAATAAGAATACCCTATACCCTACCCTATACCCTGTAACTTGGGACATGAAACAAAAGCTCTCTTTCACCCACATGGAAAATTTGTATATTTCAAATGGCTTGAAGTTGGCACCAAGAAAATGTCTAGCTTAAGCTTGTTCCCTCACATAGCACCCAGCCAAAAACTAAAATTCCGAAGAACAGCAAGATATGTCAAAAGCCAGCATGTGACAGAGCAGCCGTGACGACTAAACGCGGATTTGGCATTCGTATATGCCCAAATATTAGTCCAAATCACGGAATAAATGCATGACTAATAACTTGTAGCCACCGAAAAAGTACATTTTATCGCTATGCAAACTGTGGAGCGCCATCATAACAGATCCTGGACATGTCCCACATGCGACACACAAACACACACACACACACACACACACACACACACAAGGTTATGGTTGCAGAAGGAATATACAATACTCTAGGATATGACTTCCCTATAACATATTTTCAGATTGCTAAAAGGGTACGGCATAACGTGATTGTCTTTCTCTGCCAGCCATGGACATAACAAAATATTGCAACAGTGTACAGTGAAACTTCTCTAAAACACAGCCAACCCCTTTAACAGGACACCTCTGAATCGCAGCCACCTGACAAGACACCATTGCTCTGCCCCATTTGAAATCACTCCCATTGACATGTGTACATGAATTCTAATCCCTCTGAAATAAAGACACCTCCATATACAGGACAGCTGTAATATGCTTTCAATGGTGTCCTTAATAGAGAGGTTTCACTGCTACTTACCTTTCTTTACCCTCTGGTCCTTTGCCATGCAGCCAATGGAACGAGTCAACGGTTTACCCGCAGGATGACCGTATATGGTGACAACATATCCATCCCAGTCTTCTCGCACCTGTTCCGCTATTTCAACAGGTTTTACACTAGCTGGGATTACATCTTTATTCACAATGAAAGCCAGCAGATCTAAATTCTACAAAGAACAACACAGGTATTGCGATACAGAACATATGCATAAGCATTCATCAATTATTTGGAGGACGGGCATGCACAGGGTATTTATAACCGTCCAGGAATAAAATGCAAAAATGGCCGTCTTGAAATAGCAGCACGAATTATCGATCGTTTCTACTTAGTTGACAAGATTTTCGCCAAGTTCTTCTTACTGGACGAAAGTTGTATATATTCCGCGCATGTTGGTACTTAACTAGCAATTGTTTCTATTGTCTGAAGAAAGATAGCGAGCTAGGAATACATAGCAATTTGAGACAAACTTCGCCTTGGTTACACCTTTTGATCCCTCTCAATTCATATGGAACAACATGAAAAGACAGAACAAGTGGTGAGCTATCCGAAAATCGTTCCGGGCTATAGGTTATAATCTTCCGTAAGAAAGTTACAACCGAAAAACCTGTTTTTTCACCCTCCAAACAGCCAAAATTAGCATAAATGGTCCAATTGCGAGAAACTGCTTGATTGTAGCACTATGCCCGGAACAATTTTCACAAACCAAAACATCTTAAGATTCCATCGAAGTTGGATTTGGTGAGATTCGAAGGCATCTGAGGTCTAACCAAGCGACTTTATCTTCGCCCTCAACAAAACTGCCATTTTCGTGACGTTTCACGGATACGTAGGCACAGCGTCACAAAAGTCGCCTTCTTCCCCATTCTGTTGATATGTGAAATTTCGTACGTCACCTGAAAGACGCTAAATGACGCATTAAAAACAGCCGCAAATTAATGACGTTGAAAACAAGCACCACCCACAATCGGAACAAGCAACAGACAGTTATAAACACCCTGTGTGGGCGGATGAACAAATGTGTTCGATACAAACACTCATGCATAGTGTAAATGAAGATATAAAGGCCTAAATAAAAATTAAATTTTATATAAGATATAAATTCATACTATAAATGAGGATTTTGGCTGACAATGAATTTTAAAATTGGCTGCCATAGCTTTGAAATTCAATGCATACTCTAACTAAGCTATTGTGCAAAATGGCAGCTTTCAAATGTCAATGAATGAATTCAGCGTTTTCCCCTTTCACTGTTGATGGGCAAAATTCAATACAATGTATTATAATCAGGGGCGTAGCCAGGATTTCAGAGAGGGGGTTTCCAGCACAAGCATTATAGTGAAAAATAGGAAATATAATGAAACCAATGAGATCAATCACAGCACAAATAGAAAGAATCTAAAGGGCCAGGTCTTTTCCGCGCTGAAGCCATATTAAAACGTCATAATGACATCATTAAAATGGCTGCCAGAGTTGTTTCCCTAAGATTTACAATACTGGGCTAATTTCTTTTGGATTTTTGATATAGCATGATAAGAACTGAACCTTTTGCAACTAAGAGAAGTAGACTGTGATTGTTTGGATATTCTTCAGTTCATTTAGTAACCTTGTAATTTGAGGTTAGTGTCAGCCTCTCAATTCAGTCTTAGTGAAGTTTTTTCTCAGCCTAAACTTTCTGAGGGGGTTTCCAGAAAGCTCTGAAACCCCCCTCGCTACGCCCCTGATAATGTAATTTGCCTGCATTGATAATAAAATTTATAAGTTAAGGCAAAATTTGAACACATATGCGTACCTCATCAAGGAACGGTTGCTCGCTTCCATCAATTAAGTTCTGTCCTTGGACCAGTGTGCCAGTAATATCACCATGAACATCTTTGCTTCGATAGTGGAACCAAAACTTTGCTGCCTGGGCTCTTTTTAGAATTTGTTTGGGTCGCTCTTTCTCCTTGGCTAAACAATGATGCCTTGTCCAAAGAAAATGGGAGCCTTCATAGATACCCAGAAAACCTGTTGATTTGCCGAAGCTTTCAGGTCTACATCCAAAAATATGGCATGCAAGCATCAAGCAAGAGATGTACAGCAGCAATATATCAGGCTGAGCATAATGTAAAACACACATGTAATTTAGTGTTGGGTGCACATGCATGCCTACACATAGAAACTATTGCCCCAAGTTTTACCTGCACACTTTATGTACACATATACAGTGAAACCGCTGTTAATTTAAAGGACACCTTCAAAATGTAGCTATACCTCTGGCCGGCTCTGTCCCCATTTGACATCCGGCCTTTCCAGTATTGAAATGTGTACATTAATTCTCCAAAATAAGAACATCTCCATTTTCAGGACAGCTTATTGTGGTACCAATGATGTCCTTAATGTAAATCCACACTAACAGTTACTGTAAATGCTCAATAACTGCGCACCAAAAATAATTGTGACCACCAACCGGAGTGCAGAGGTTATTTGCTCGTGATGATAGCAGCATGACAGGGCTAGCTGTGCTGCTATGTAGCACACACGCACGCACGCACATACATATGCACACACTGCACACACACACACACACACACACACACACACACACACACACACACACACACACACACACACACACACAATGTAGCATCCTGACATTGTACTAGGTCTACTGGGTGCAGAGGGAAACATCCATTGGGAGAGGTTTAAATGGGTGATTTGGTGATATTTTGGAAGAACACCAAAATTGACCACTAATATAATACAATACAGTGAAACCTGGTATAAAGACCACTTCAGGGACCAACAAATCATGGTCTCTACAAAAAGGCGGTCCTGATGTAGAGGTGTATCATGTAGTACTGATTTAGTGGTTCCCGGACCTGTCCAGAAACATCTTTATACACAAGTGGTCCATATGCAGAGGTGGTCTTCATAATTATGAAATGGTAGCAGAGCAATAATCTCAGCATGATCCTGGGACAAAAAGCCCTCTCAAATCACAGAGAATATGACAGTATTTTACAATCCAACCTCAATTATCCGAACCCCTTTGGCCAATTCCTGAAAATCTTCAGGTTTAGGTATATTGACCATGTCTAAGCCCAATTCAGCATACACACCCTGCACTTTAATCACAAATATATTACACCAAATACATATTCTAAACACCAGGTGTGTGTGTGTGTGTGTGTGTGTGTGTGTGTGTGTGTGTGTGTGTGTATTGTGTGTGTGTATTGTGTGTGTGTGTTGTGTGTGTGTGTGTGTGTGTGTGTGTGTGTGTGTGTGTGTGTGTGTGTGTGTGTGTGTGTGTCACTAGTGTCACAAACCAACAGTTTATAGGTCAAGTACAGTTTTTTTGTTTTTTCTTTCCTTTGGTCTAGGGTTCGGATAACGGAGGGTTTGGATAATCCAGAGTTCAGATAATGAAAGGTTAAACTGTACATCAGTTACGTTAAAGTCACCAAATAAATATAGTTTGATTTTTGCAAATATCATCTGGAGACAGATCACAATTCCCAGGGTTCTATCCAGTGGGGGGGGGCGGGGGGGAAGCTTCCACCCCAAACTCCCCAGCTTCCACCCCAAAAAAATTCCAACTGCAATCCAAAATATTATGGAATAGGCCCTACTTGAGTGTCAAAATTTACCTTGAATGATCTAAAATGGCCTCAAATACAACCTTGTATAACCAAATAACTCAAATTTTCCCTCTAGTTAAGTACTTATACTCCTGCACTCCATAATATATCCGGTCGTGCACAAACACACACACACACGCATACACACACACACACACACACACACACACACACACACACACACACACACACACACACACACGCACATACACACATGTGTGCACATGTACTTATACACACAGGCACTCATTGTATTACTATAGAGAAGGCCCTATTTGAGTGTGAAAATCAGCCTTGAATGGTATAAAATGGCCTCAAATGCTACATTTTCTCACCTAAAAACTCGAATTTTCCCTGGGGGGGGGGCATGCCCCCAGACCCCCCTAGTTTCATACGTATATATACCCCTGCACTCCATATACATATCTGCATGCACCTCTATTATCACAGCACTGCATGTGTTTTATAGATGTCTAGGATACCACATAATACATGTACCTGACCCCCTACTATACTTTGTAAGTACTCCCCCCCCCCATCACCCTACTATATACATACAATACATGCATCAAATCTATATGCATATCTTGCGCGCAGTCATTCACTGTAATACTCAAGCTTCCCCCCCAAAATTTTATTCCTAGATAGAACCCTGATTCCCTAAATCCAATATCAAAGTTTCCCGCTACACATACGTACACAGTGAGACCTCACTTATCCACACCTCAGATATCCAGTTCCCTCAATCACCTTCTGCAGTAGTTTTTATTGGAACAAATTAGCAATAGTCCTACTGTACACTATACTACTGCTCCCACATTCATCTGGTTTCCTCCTTCACAATGTCCTCCAGAACTGATGTACTGATAAGTGAGGTCTGACTGTAATCAAGTAACTCAAAAATATTATATATAGCCGTACCCTTTTGCATGAGAGACCATTCTCATGAAAGACCGCCCCTTTTGCAAGACCACCTCTGCTGGTCACAAATGTGTATGTGCCCCATATTAATTTCCACCTCGTCAGAGACCACCTCTTTTGAAAGACCACCTTTCACGTGTCCTTAAGGGTGGTCTCCCAAAAGGGTACCATACTGCACAAAAACAGGCTATACTCAATATCTTTACAGGTCTACCTGGAGTTTGCCACCACGATCATAATCCTCCACCTACTACAGTCAAACTCTGTTTAGTAAGTAGCTGAGTTAGTAAGTACTCCAGGATAGTGTTTACTCAGTGCTCTGTCCCTACTTCATGCAATACCCTTGAAAGCGCCTTGGATAGTAAGTACCTCTAATAGTGTGTACCTATATTGCTTTCCCTTGAGGGTACGTACTCACTATATTCAAGTTCTACTGTCAGTGAGCAATTATACATGATGCATAGTTTAACTAGTACATATAGTACACATACACAATGCAACACACGGAACTCCGAACTTCGTCCCAGGCATTTTCATCAACAAGATTGCCTCCCTTGTTCAGAAAGAGCAATTTTTCAAATTCTCCATCCTTATCTCCACTGTCCTTGTCGCCATCAATGGAGTCATCGTTTATGTCTGATTAATAAAAAGAATAAGTGAAGCAAACTATCCCCCAAGGATTGATGCTTCCCATATAATTTACACACACACGCACGCGCATGCACACACACACACACACACACACACACACACACACACACACACACAGAGTACGTATGTGGTACAGAACATTAAAAGTAGTTTTTGCTTCTTCGCAGTTGTATATTCACCCAATATAGGATAAAATATAGTCTAAGAACAGACATTACCTCCAACTTTAGGTCGATTCGGTGGATGGTGTGCTTTGGATGCTAGCCTCTCCTCCAGCATTTCTTTGAGCTTATCGGCGAGAGAATTCAGTCTTGAGTCTCTTAGGGCTTTGCTGAGCGTCTCGTAGGTGACAGGGTTGGGATGTTTGGTCTCTAACTTTGCGTCTCCTCTCGACCAGGCTGACAGTACCTCGGAGCACGTTTCTCTCGTATTTCGCTGATGCGATAGTTCCTTTTCGCCTATATATTGGGATTCAACTCCCAAATTCGTCAGCAAACTTCTCCATTCCCCGCCAGCGCTATCTGCTATCCAACGCAAAACGATCGAAGTAGGTTTGCTGCTGAAATCTGAATAGGCCACAACAATAAAGAATATGATTAGCAGTGAACAACAAATTTAATGTTGAAACTGGCGATGCAACATCGAAGGTAAAGTACAGAGTATTTGTCACTCATACGTACGTACCAGCACCAAGAAGAGATTCGCCTACAGATTCGGACATACTTGTGTAGTGTTCAGATTCCGGTATGTATCGCCCTCTCCATGAACGCCTCTTCCGGTCCGGCCAGCCCCGCGCCATTTTCTCATTAGGGAACGCCCCCGCGCACACGTGCATTTAACATAAAAAGTACAGTTTATCAAAGTACTGGTGAAACCTGTCAGACTACTTGTATAGAAAGACCACCTGCATATAGCGACCACTGTTAAACTGGTCCATGTATCGGCCACTTCAGTGATAATAATGTACCTCTATACAAGGACCACCTGTCTACAAAGACCACATACAACTAAACACTTGGTCCCCTGAGTGGTCACTATCGACAGGTTTTTCTGCATATCTTCAATACTGTCTGCAGAAAATCCCTCATGCACTTCCACTGCAAGCATGAATAACAAAGAAAATTTGAATTTTAACTTAATACTGCCGCTCTACCACTATATATGCATGTGCATATCGCATATGTGCATATACATGCGTACATACATAGCTGCATGTATGTGTGTATTCACGTACAATAACTATATGAGTAGTTTGTACGCATGGTATGTATCATATAGGCTGCATGTGTGTATGTACAGTATATTAGCTGTGTGCACATACGCATGCATGCATATGCTATGGGCATATTGTATTCGATCGTTTTCCAAGTTGTGTGTAT
>CAUJGJ010000434.1:2486616-2489116 GCA_963170055.1 Halisarca cf. caerulea
TATGTAAACACAACCTTGTGTGTACATTATACATGCTAAACCCAAGAGTGTTTGTTTAGTCCATGTGATGTTAGAGGTAATTTGTGTTTAATTATTCAGAATTCAGGAGATGATTGTGTGTGTGTGTTTGCTGTGACTGCCACTGTGGGTTGTTGTGATAGAGGTTTGACCTAAGAGGGTGTGCTATGCATGTGAAAATCATGCTAGTTCATAGGGTGTGTGTTCACCTCACACACACACACACACACACACACACACACACACACACACACACACACACACACACACACACACACACACACACACACACACACACACACACACACACACACACACACACACACACACACACACACACACACACACACACACACACATTCTGTGTTTATATTGTGCATACATATGTACATACATTCATACTTGTATGCATGCACACAAGTTATGTACATAATTGGTTGCTTTTCATCATAATTATTATACAGGTTTGTCTGGTGCTGGTAAGACCACCATCTCCTTTGCTCTGGAGGAGTACCTCTGCTCCCGAGGCATCCCTGCTTATGTGTTGGACGGTGACAATGTCAGAACAGGGCTCAACAAGAACCTCGGCTTCTCCCCGGAGGACAGAGAGGAGAACATCCGGCGTATCAGTGAGGTTGCCAAGTTGTTTGCTGACGGTGGAATTGTGTGCATCACCAGCTTCATCTCTCCCTTCGTGAAGGTGACTCCTGCCCTCACTGATTCTTCTCTACTTGTGTATATTGTGTCTAATGAGCATTTGTGGGTGTACGTATGTATATACGTACATACGTTTTGTACGTACATATGTATATACATACATTTGTGGGTGTACGTATGTATATACATACGTTTTGTACGTACGTATGTATATACGTACGTACATACATTTGTGGGTATACGTATGTATATACATACGTTCATATGTATTTTTATGCAAACCTATGTGTACGTGTATCTGCTGTATTTTCTTCAAATAGAAATTTGTGAGCAGATTTGCAGATTTGCTGTGCTGTACATATGTATTTATTTATGTAGGATCGTGATCGTGCTCGGGAGTTGCATGAAAAGGCGGGGCTTCCGTTCTTCGAGTGCTATGTTGACACACCCCTCGGAGTGTGTGAGAAGAGAGACGTGAAGGGACTCTACAAAAAAGCCAGAGCTGGTGTCATTAAAGGTGTGTGTGTGTGTGTGTGTGTGTGTGTGTGTGTGTTTACATATATATGTGTATGTGTGCATACGCGTGTGTGTGTAGGTGTGTGTGCAGCTGTGGTACAGGGCATATGTTTGTGAGTACATACGTATATATTTCTGCACTGCACTCATACGTGTACATATAGCGCTTTATGCAAAGACTGATATGAATTTTCATACATGCGTACGTATGTCAGTACATACGTATATACCTAAGTATACAGTTTTGTTCTAGTTTTGTGTGCGCTGTATGTGCTTAGGTACATAATACGTATGATCGATCAATTTTTACATACAATGTACATTTCCATGTCAACCTGTATCAATGTGCTTATCTATATACGTATGTACGTACGTACGTACGTATGTACATGTGTATGTACATATGTACGTATGTATGTACGTATGCTTGTCACCATTTTCTTCACCACTCACTCAGGGTTCACTGGAATTGATGCTGCGTATGAGGCTCCCACTGATCCTGACCTTGTGCTCAAGGCTGGACAGTGGACAGTAGACCAATGCGTCACCGAGATACTGAAAGTCATTCAGAAGAAGGTGTGTGTGTGTGTGTGTGTGTGTGTGTGTGTGTGCATGTGTGTGTGTGTGTGTGTGTGTGTATGTGTGTGTGTGTGTGTGTGTGTGTGTGTGTGTGTCTGGTGTGTGTGCACGCATGCGTGTGCGTGTGTGTGTGTGTGTATTTGTCAGTGTTGTGGCCATTACAGGGGTATCACAATCAACTACCATTGCAATTATCTCGGTATCAAAGCATTACAATTACCATCGCAACTACGGATCTCCACAAAGTAATCAATTACCTTTGCAACTACATTTCTACAATTGCAATTACAATTACTAAGTACAGATTTATTCTTGGATGCTTGCAAAAGTTACTACACCCTACCAAGATTTCATATATGTGGTGATCTAAATCATGAGATTGACGTTATTTTCCCATTCCACCAGCCACCAGGTTAACTGTAGCACAGAAAATAGCCTCAAACTAGCCAAAATCTACCTTCTTAGGGGGCAAATATATCCACAGATATACACAATATCCATCACAGTAGTTGCATGGTAATTGTGCAATTTGATGCAAATAGCAAAAGAATACCAACTACCATTACAACTGCTCTGAGACTGAAACAGATCCATTACAATTATATTGCCATTACAGGCAAATGCAAACCTAATTACAATTGATTACAATTAGTAATTACCATTACCACAACACTGGTATTTGTGTGTGTGAGTGGATACATGTGTGTGTGTGTGTGTGTGTGTGTGTGTG
>CAUJGJ010000434.1:2494116-2509116 GCA_963170055.1 Halisarca cf. caerulea
CGCTAATCCACCATGCACAAAACTGGCATGCCCAATTGCAGTTGTGGCGGATTAGATATAGTTTTTTTCACTGTATATGCATTTGGTCTAGTGTAGCCATGCAGACCATGCACTTCAGTAGGAGTGGTCCGACTAAATGCACATGCGGGACTATAATACATTATAATTAATATATTATAGGAGCATCAGATTCTGAACACATATGCATTGCATGAAGCACAGATCATTGATCGTGATCGGGGATTGCTGGGGCGGCTGCGGCACCAGTTCCTCTCCCAGAGCACAGTTGGGCGGGTCGTGCGTCGTCCACAGGGCTAACCTGCATGGGGGCGGAGTTTCTAAGCAAATTTTTATATAATATGTATACACACGTTCATGCAAGTACTCGTATACATAAAAACAATGAAACCAGTAAACACATGCAGGCATACACGCTGATATATGTATAATTGATATCATATAATATATGTCCTGATATATAAACTTAAAATTATAACGCAGAAAGGATTTTATGGCATTAACTGTATGCAGCACATGCATGCAGTTACCTATAATTGTATGAAAAGAATCGCAACTCAGTATAAAAATAATACATGTGGCCATGGTTGCTATACGTGTCAATTTCAAAAATGTGTACTAGTAATGTGTAATATAGGACCGGTGTGAAAAGTTGTAAAAATGAACTTATGCAAAATTCGGTGAATGACGAGTCATTCTGACTATATGAAATCACAAGTATTTATTAGCTCTCCCAATTAGCCCAAATTACGAGTTGCAAATTGCATTCATTGTTTTTGATGAAATGTCTCCAGCAAGACGTCGAAAAATATGTCCATGTTCGGCGGACAGGTAGAGAAGATCCCATGGAAGCGTCTATGCACATTGTACTGGCGCTAGAAACCTATAGTCTATACGCATTCGCTCACGTGCAAATCTATGCCCAAGTATGATCCATGGCCATACTTGGGCATAGGGACTATGGGAATAGGCTAACTATAAATAGCACTTAGGATAATATATTTTCAGAAGGTCCGGGTGGAATAATCGCTAGCCCCATGACTACGTATTAGTGCTGAGGCTCAAGACCCGGTGTTCGAAATCGACTCCGGTCACCTTTCTTTTAGAAAAAAATTGTTCCTCAGTGCATGGTCAGTTGCAATACTCCTGTACAAAGAATCGTATGGGGGGAGCTTTGGGTCTCGCGGCTGGTCTCCCACCTAATACTGATCATGTCTTCTCGAGATACAAGAGAATGAGTTGAACTCTAGGGCTGGGATTCAACCTCCTTTTTTTTTTTTTTTTTTTTTTTTTCTTTCTTTCACATAGGCCCTTTATCACCACAATCATTGATAAATCGATCCATTAAAGGTATATACCTGCGAATTAATTTCGAATTTACAATTGAACAGAATTTATAAGTATGGTCAACCATCTGCAATGGAATATGCATGGATACAATTACAAGAAATAAAATCCATCTGATTTGCTGCATATTATAAATTATAATAAATGTGAAATTAAAGCAATCATGGTGCACTAAGCATTATTCTATCTATTTCTCTAAACCATGCAGTGACAAGAGTCAAAGTTCTGCAAACTCCTAACTTCTTATTGATCACATGGGACAGTCAACGGGTGGTGCTGTGAGAAGTAGCGGAAGGAGAGGGAGTTATTTGCAGGATGCAGCTGCTACAACAGTCACTGCATGCACCTTGTGATACATCTACGTACACAACGTACACACATGGATGCATAACACTTCTTAAATACATATAGGCATGATCAGAAGAAAATACTTGCATGGGTGTGATAAGATTTCCTATTTTCACGCATCACGTGTACGTGTACAGAATGTAACACAGAAATAAAAGGCCGCTTTATACATATGCAGGTTGTGCCGTACAAGCGCCAATAACTGACACTACTCAGCGGCACTTTCTATTTGGGTGATGCTATTCAACTGATTATGAACCGGTCCATCAGGTAAATCATTTAGTAGAAGCTAAATTATTCTACGTGTAACCGTAGACACTCAATATTGTGTGCCTATGATGTAACTTGCACTGCATAATATGCCGTCTATTTCACGTGATACTGAGCATGCGCAATAATGTCAAAGCCAATTAAGGTAGTCTCGTTCTCAGCCTAACTTCCGCCCGCCATTTTATTCCGGGCGGAAGTTAGGCTGAGAACGAGACTACATCTAGATCTATGCTACAGCCAAGGACGTCCATATTGGCACTAGCTACGAGAGTGTACTTCACAGAACTTTGTAAAATTCCCTAAGGAATAACTATGTTGGAATGAATTTCATATATTATTAATACCTTTATAAGTTAATAGTTTTGATAATTTGTTGTTTAATTAGCACCATTCTCAAATGTTCACTTTAGCTCGAAGTGGTCCCTTTTCACATTGTACTAGACTAAGTACTGAACGTCAACTTATATCCCTATACCTTGCAGGCTGTACAGATGGATATTTTTTCATTCTGCAGCCTCCTGAGGGAAGTAGGTGGAAAGACGTAAAACATTTTTTCCTCCCACATGTTTTCACATTTAAAACTTGGAGGTCTTTTGTTTTAGTGTTGGAACGTCATCCTTCTTCCTACACCATCGCTCCATATCTCATGGAAACTGCTAAGAAGTTCTTCAAGTCAATTACCCTGTCTCTTCAAGCGTCATAACGATGAGGGCATAATCCGTCCATTTGTTCACTGGATTCTGCATGCTGCTGCTGCTTCCCTGAATAGTGAGATATATCATGTTGTCAATGAGCCTTGCGTGTTTCCTGCCAAAGAAGACTGCATGGCTATCGGATATAGCCGTGATGGAAACCCAATGCAATATGCAACACCATGTGATGAAGGTTTTAGTGGTGACGAAAGGGACAGGAGTTTTCCCACCTAACCTTCAAAATGTGAGAATTGGACAAAGAATTTATAAAGCCAGTGAAGATGTTAGTGGGCTTTTCCAGCAAGTAGCTTTATAGCATAATTATGCATCTGGTTTGTGGCGGATCCCGGAACTCGTTACTGTGTGGGTTAGTGAAGAGCAATGAGTGGCATTTCTTTGTGGTGGAGAGCACAAGCAGTAAACAGCAGCCTTTTCGAATGAGTGTCACAGGCTATTCCACTTTCAATGTTAATCCTCCCAAACCTGATGATGATGATGATGATGATGATGATGATGTTGAGGCAGCGCTGGGTGACATTGTGTCACACATCATTGGATATCTACAATTAAGGAGGTTGTAGTTAAGTGTTACAAGGAGTATAATATATACTTTTTGAATGAACAATCATTTTTATTTTAGAACCACTGCTTGTGACAGAAGATATTCACGTACACATTATATTGTTGTAATATATGTTATGATTGAAATGTATATTACTTTCTCGTACCCTTGATCTTGTATACGTATAACATTTTGAACAACCTTCTTTTCCCCTTTCAGTCTGGCTTTCGTCCTACTCATTCAACTCAAACCCTTCTCCTCCATTGCTTGGACAACTGGTACAAAGCTCTCGATAACAAACAGTTCATAGGTGTAGTGTTCCTGGACATCTCTAAAGCTTTTGACACTGTTAACCATGATCTTCTTCTCTTCAAACTGACCAAACTTGGCCTCTCCCCTGATACTCTTTCCTGGTTTCAATCCTACCTCTCCGACCGCAGTCATGTCACACGGGTTGAATCCTCCTACTCCTCTGCTGGCTTTCCTACAAGTGGTGTCCCACAAGGTTCCATTCTTGGTCCCACTCTCTTCTCTATCTTTATTAACGATCTTCCAGCAGTTCTTCCACCTGGATCTACTGTTCTCTTTGCCGACGACACTGCCATCTTTATTGTCAGTGACTCTATCCCTTCTCTAAACTCTTCTCTTCAAACCTGCCTAGACCTAGCTAACCTATGGCTTGCAAAGAATGGTCTGAAGCTGAATGTATCCAAAACCAAATCCATGCTGGTTCATTCTAGCAAAAAGAAGTTGCAAAGTGGTTTAAATCTTAGTATTAATGGTCATGATGTAATTCAGGTTCGTTGCTTCAAATATCTTGGTGTCCTAGTTAATGATACTCTCACTTGGTCTGATCACATTGACATGGTTTGCAATAAAGTCACTCGTAACCTTAATCTGCTTCGTCGACTGTCCTGGTTCCTTCCCAAATCCCTGCTACTCCTCTTCCTCAAGTCCTACATCATTCCCTGCTTCGACTACTGTGATATTGTCTGGTCTGGTTGCACGAAAAAAGAAGCCCATCGTCTTGAAACCCTCCTTAACTTTGGTTGCCGCTTGGTTCTTCGTAGGCGTAGACAGTACTCAGCATCTGCTGCTCGTAGAGAACTTGGACTTACCACCCTAGCTACAAGAAGAAAGTTACACCTAGCCATTATGATGCACAAGTGCCTTTCATCGCAGTCTCCTACATATCTCTCCCATCTTTTCTCATCTCCAACTTCCCACTACCACACCCGGTCAGCCTCAGCCCACCAACTAAATCTTCCTCCAGTCAGAACTTCCTTAGGACAAAGATCATTTTCATTTTCAGGCACAGCACTATGGAGATCCCTACCACCTCATATTCGGCAAGAGAAAGACTTAGATACCTTTTATTATTATTGTGAACAACTTTTTTCTTATTAACTACTGAATTACATTGCATTATTGAACAAATACTGCTATGATTTTTTCCCTTTTCAGTTAACACTCCTTATGCACGCTCTTTGTTATGAAACAATTTCAATTTCAATTTAATCTAATAATGAATCCAGCTTAATAATTTTTTTTTTTTTCTTTTATATCATCCTTGTACTTTTGTTGTTTTCCTTGTCGTTTGTTTTGTTTCCTGGGTGCTGGGTGGAGTAGCCTTTGGCTAACAGTTCCCCAGTCAAAATAAGATTACCTGATACCTGATACCTGATACCTGAAGAATTATACATATAAATATTTCATAAATTGCAATTGCATATAATAATATAGTAGTATATTATGCAATACATAATATAATATTTATACATGCAGATCTGGCCGGATTTGCGTCTTGAGCATTCATGGCAGGTCCTGGGGTCTGGTGTGTATCAATTTATACGCATGGTGCATGGTAGATATAATAGTATGAATTAAAATTCAGTAATGTCATAATAATGAATTACAATTGCAATAATATGAACAAATTTTCTGAAGTTTCTATAAATAGTCATGATCAACTAATAATATGCATACACATTCAAAATGAATATGACACAAAGATGCCAATATCATACAGTCCCAGATCGTGAAAACTCTTCAGTATCAGATCTGCAGCGTGGGCATATTCATACCATGCAGTTCTATATACCAATGCAAACATGTGGCATGATATCAGAGCTATGTACAGGCCTAGGCCCGAGGCAGCTATAGGGGGGGAGGGGGTTCGGAGGGTTCAGAAGAACCCCCCATTTCTATAGGAAATTCGGTGAACTTAGAGATTTTTGGTAGAGAAGTATACGTGCCTCTATTCTGTGCATGATCTGTAATTATAAGCACAATCCTCGAGATCTATATAAAAAAAACACTACTATAAGTAAACCAGCTAGTGGTTGTATATAATTATAAATGTATACCTTCAGTTTGAAACAGTTTTGTATGCATGCCCACATGTATCAGGGAAGATCTAGAGAACCCCCCTGACAAATTTCTGCCTACAGGCCTGATGTTCCAAGGGTTCAATAACCCACATGCACAAAAAAAGCAATGAAACCATGCATGCACTATGTCATAACTCACACATTGGAGAGGTACCGTTTAGCAGTATATGTAACTCGATTTGTTGTGCGATGCGGCAAACATCAAAGCGAAGAAGTGTACATGTACATTGGCGTCTGATAATGCACACTTTTGGTGACCATTTGTCAAAAAGTGTGCAGTATCAAGCAAGTGCCTAGTGTTATGATATAGGATATAACAATATAATAATTACCTTTTGTCAATTAAAGTCAATTCATTTGCCATACAAATTTAAAGTATGGCGCAGCTAACAACTTAAGCACCCACAACAAGTAAGTTATTGTATGGCCAACTAAGCATTGGCTCTTTATTGCACTCACCCCTCTGGCCCGGCGCTTCATGCCTCGGGAACTCGAGCAATAAATACGCCAATGCCTAATTGGCGATACAATAACTATTACATAATTGCATCATCTATTAGGCTAGGATTTACAAAACACAATGCGCATGCACCAATACAGTTCACAGCCAGTGACTTCATGTTAAGAGCTAGGAGAGTGTACGGAGGTCACTGCAAGCTAGCTGCTAGCCAAGCACTGATCGTGCTGTTCATATGGTGACGATGTACGGAATCACCCGAAGAACTGCTCTCAATCGACTGATGTACTTCCATGTGACTGTTGTCAAAAACTCTTCAAGACCATGCAGCTACCCAGCATGCATATGGACATCTCCACACCTAAAGAAGCTAAGACATGTGGCATGATGCCAGAGCTACATATTGATTGATTGATTGATTGATTATTCTTATTTAGACTGGGGACCCACTTAGCCCAATGGCTACTTTTCAGGGGACCCAGTGAATAATTACAAGTAACAAACAAACAAGCAAACAAATACATAATCATTATAAGGTCAATTGTCAAATCACACAGTGTTAATCAGTTTGGTATAGCTGTAGTGGACACTCTTCATTCTTCTGAGTTCTCTTGGTGGTGGTTGGGGGGTGCAGAGAAAAAAGGCCAAGACACCATCACTGGGAATGGACCTGGATCCATCCCATAGCCTAGCTCTGTAGTCACTTCATTAGTCCACTAAGCCACCTAGCACCCCCCTTATTATGTACTAAGGGTTCAATATGGCTACATGCACACAAACCAATGTGTACGTAGCACACAATCACATTGATAAATGCACATTCATGCAAACATCTACCATATACTCTAAACTCCGTACCTGGCTATTTAGTATACAGAGTATCTATGCATCCACCAAATATTGTAGCTTTAAACATTTCATTTACAACGTTCTTACATACAGAGGCAGTTACAAGGTACAGACAGTGTAAACTTGAAAGCTACAGGAAAAGACATTATAAAGGCATAGGTTTAAGCTCAAGATCGACATAAACAGTAAATTATAGTTGGGCTGGAGACCATGCCGCCGTGAGACCCGAAGCCCCTGCACCCCAATAGTCTCGCTAGCCAGACCCTATCTTCACTGTATGCATCCACCATTTTAACTGGTCTGGAGCGGTTATAATGGAGGACTAGGCATTCAGCGAAGATAGGGTCTGCATGGCTAGCAAGATTAAGCCCCCACTCCCTTGCATGTGGTTCTTTGTACAGGAGTATTGCAACGTACTGTACATGATAAATACGTACACAGACACAACGGTAGAAGACAATGCATCAAACATTCAATTCCACACAGTTATTATGTATTAATAGTAGGAATACAATGTAAATTCATGGTAATTGTTTGCAGCAACAGAAGATGTTCTACGAGTACTACAAAAACGCAGGATGATTCCTGTTTCATTGGTGATTGGTTAGTTCTCAACTTTTATGCCAACCTCAATGCACACCTCATCGATCCCTGACTGGTCCTTCATTTCCCATTTTACCTTCAAAGTTACCTAAAAGTACACAAAAGAACAGTAAATATGTTACATTTTCAGCAAATGCTGCAGATTTTCTACAGTTTTGCAAGCACGTACAAAATTAATAACAATACCAATAGCTTTTGTCTTCACAGGTATATGCACAGTATATACCTTACTGTCCAACATTTTTGTGGGATGTAAATTTCGCGAATCACCTGAAAATTGACTGTTCTTGTTATTGTTTACACAAATACATGTAGGTTATTAGTCTAGGAAGCCAGGCTGAAAAATATGGTGTCGTCGTACCTTTCATGTGTTGAAATGAAGTTGAAATAACGATTGCAGTATACACTCGATGAGGTTAGGTGCAATTTTGAAGGCTGATTCTGGTCCTAGAGGCTTGAATCACGTCCATTGATCAGCTTGTCAACCTTCTGAGCAGCTCAAATAAACGTTCCAGAGTTGGCTGGACAGCGTGCTATGGCTTCCATATAAGCTAACTTGAGAGAACTTAAACATCTCCACTGAGGACGATCAGGTGTCCAAATTGATACAACAAAAATACAGGTCTGTGAAAAACGATCTATTATTTCTGAAGTGTCTGATACGAAAACAGTTATGCAGCCATTTTCCAGCCCTTCAGGAAAATTTGTGAATAAAAATCCAAAGTTTAATTTAATTTAATTTTGTGAAAATACCGAAAATGAAGTCCCAAGGAAATTTAGGATAGTATGGCAGGCATGCAAACATTCAACACGCACGCACGTACGCACGCACACACACACACACACACACACACACACACACACACACACACACATTTACTCACACCAGCAGGAGCCTCTGAAGGGATGAATAAGTTAGCATGGAACTTATCATCGGTTCCTGCTGCTATCGGACATGTCAGTCCTTTGTCTTTGCAGGCATCAGGATCAGGCAGAGGGAAGGGAACAGGTACAATACCGAGGATAGCTGTCACTTTGTCAGTGAGAGTGGTCACCTCCACATCTGTGTAAGAATTAATTGAGTGAGTGTTGCATAGTGAACAGTGGGACCTTCATAAACCAATGTGTGTACAGTAGGACCTCTACTAGTGTGTGTACAGTAGGACCTCTACTAGTGTGTGTACAGTAGGACCTCTACTAGTGTGTGTACAGTAGGACCTCTACTAGTGTGCGTACAGTAGGACCTCTACTAGTGTGTGTACAGTAGGACCTCTACTAGTGTACGTACAGTAGGACCTCTAGTAGTGTGTGTACAGTAGGACCTCTACGCTGGCAATGTGCTTGTGAAGTACAAGAAATACTCACTGTTCACAAATTCGATCATGAGAGAGGAATTCTTCAGTCTTTGTACCACACAAGGAGCAACTGAGCAGTCATTAAGCTGGACAGACTTTACAGTACCTTTTGAACCTGTACAAAAGAACAATGTCCTTCATTTCTTGATGGTGATCCAGTACATCAGTGTGTGTGTGTGTGTGTGTGCGTGTGTGTGTGTGTGTGTGTATGTGTGTGTGTGTGTGTATGTGTGTGTGTATGTGTATGTGTGTGTGTATGTGTGTGTGTGTGTATGTGTGTGTGTGTGTGTGTATGTGTGTGTGTGTGTGTGTGTGTATCTGCATGTGCTCTGCTTGCCGTAACAAGGACTAAACCCCGAGGTGCGTAGGTGTGTACACTACACTCATGAAAAGACTTCTGCGCGGAGAACGAATGAACAAGAATAAACTAAACCAGCAAAAGACACACATAACAAGAAACCTACAGAGGGAGAAACCATTGCATTCATGGCAAAATATGCATAGTACAAGGACGATAATGTAAACATAGGCCTCGGACACAAGCTAAAATGAGCGACATGGGCTTGGCAAGACATTTGGAGTCCTTTTGTAAAATGGTACAGTTCACAATGTGAGGAATAATGGAAGATGTAAGGCAGCAGTTCAATTCTATTGGAAAGTACATGAACTGGTGAATGATAGCTACGACAAAGTATATAGAGTTTTGTGGCCATCCCAGTCTTTGGACAGGCAGGCTATAAAGACATAGCAAGAGCAGCCTACAGCCACTTTGGCTGCTTGAGCCATAATATCCTCAGCCTCATTCTTTGAGAGGGATGGGCAGGCTTTACGAAGGGCTTGGATAGCTGATGGCGGATAGTGGCCAAGTGATCCAACTGCTATGGTGTAGTACAATACCTCCCTAGTGTGTGGATGTGATTCGAGGTCTCCGATCAGGGGCTGCTATTTGGCCTGCTTGCGATGCCTCAAGTTTTTAATGGTATTGGCCGGAATGGTGAGCTCCAAAATATGGACGTCACCCCAAGAGACAATCATATCACCACAGACGCAAAATTTAACAGAACTCTGTACATGCAGGGAATAAAGCCATGGACACTTTTAACTTATAGGATAAAAATAAACGATTTTCCTAATATTCTGCATATTCGTTATCATTTCATGATAAAACTACACCCTTACTGTGGTTCTAGTATCCATGATTATACTGTGGATAGGTATCTATGACTACACGTACTTCATACGAAAAACAAAAACGGAAACTGTACAATTAGACACGTACAAAAACGTGACATAATAGATGCTGCATTCCTAGTGAAAATCATACTGAGAACGACATTTCAGCTAAAATATATGGGTAAAATTGGATTAGTGATTGCAAAAGCACGTAAAGGTCGTGGAGATAAGTTTGACTCACCGCAATCTACGAAAGGAGTTCCCTTCAAGTTTTGGCGCTCATTCTTCATCAGTTTGAACAATCCACTTGGATACGACGTGACCACCGTCAGCAAGAAACACAAACACAAAAGGACAAAGGCCTTCATTTTGGTGTAAAGCTGGTTGTACGTCTCTTCTCAGATTCGACCAAAAAGACCTATCGAAGAAATCGGCGTGCTCGCAAGTGACGTGATTAATCGGACCACGGTCACGTGCATGCATGATGGGATGATCACATTCCATCCAATCTCTGTACATTCTCCCAATACTCCCCCGTGTCCTCGCGCGCGAAGACGAAAAATGCAATAGTCTTTTCTGCAGTCCACTGTGCGATTATAGCTTGCTAAATGTATGCCTACTTACATGTTAGTATCATGATCCATAAATAAAACGAACCATAGATTGTAGATGTGAAGTGTGTGTGTGTGTGTGTGTGTGTGTGTGTGTGTGTGTGTGTGTGTGTGTGTGTGTGTGTGTGTGTGTGTCACATAGGTGTAGGAACCAGGGGGATACAATGAGCACATGCCTCCCCCCTCTAAAACAATATCAAAGAAACTGCCCTTCTTTTAGTTGTTGAGACAGTGTATCTGCTAGAATGAGTAGAGCTAGTAACATTTTACCAATCTGTAAACATGAGTTTAACGACTGTGTATCATGGCCTTCAATGTAAGTCACCCCCCCCCCCCCCTTCCTCAATTATGTAACTACACCCATGGTGTTTGTGTGTGTGTGTGTGTGTGTGTGTGTGTGTGTGTATGTGTTTGCGCGCACTGTTCCTAGTACAAAATATTATATTGTATGAAGTACTGTGAAGAGTGGTCTCAAAGGGCAACCTCACTTCAACCCACATGAATCCTGATAAGATACTGTGAGGGCTATCATGCATAAGGTGATTAATTCAATTTGAATTTCACACCATTTGTATGAATAACCTTATCTCATTGCTGAGAAGTAACATAATAACTTATGATTTTTCAATGAAAATGTTAAAAAGTTGGAACTTTTCACCGTTGTGTGTGTGTGTATAACACCCTGCTGTAAGTTGTCCCCCGATTGTGTTTGGCTAACCAGACCCCGGTTGTTCAACCAGCCAACCAGTTCAGATCCACTCGCTCCGAAAAAACTAATTTCAAACACTCATTAGTCGTTGAACTTCACGACCAACACTATCGCGGAGGTTGGTCTTATTGCTGCTCTGTTTAGGGCCTGCTTGATAAGTGCCCACGCTGGACAACTCGGGGTGGGGGTGGGGGCAAAATTTGGTGTGACAGATGCCATTATTGGAAACGCCATTACAACAGTGTATAATCTTATAATAAATCCATATAGCCACACACCCCTTTTGTATCTTCACTAGATCCCAATTTCCGCATAATCAGTTAAACTTCCATAGTACAGCAGTCCCTCCCTTTTCTACACTTAATGCATGGGACCAGCTATGTAAAGACATTTCAAAAAATGGATATGTGGAACAGATGTGATAGAGAACTACAAGAGCAGGTTTATGCGTAAGGAATCATTGTCAACTCATGCATACATGTGGTAAAGCTTTAATTTCATATGTTAGATGAAGTAAGAATCCAGACACTTTGCAAAATATATATATATAGACTACTCACTACAATACTGTTCTGTATTATAGAGTACCAAAGTAGAGGGTGGGTTGGATAATCAGAGTGGCCAGATAAGCGAGGGTCTACCGCTCAAATGCATCAAGTGAGTAATACAAACTATTATTATGCATGCAGGTTATACACACACAATTGCTGTGTGTTACGTGTGTGTGCATGTGTGTGTGTGTGTGTGTGTGTTGTGTGTGTGTGTGTGTGTGTGTGTGTGTGTGTGTGTGTGTGTGTGTGTGTGTGTGTGTGTGTGTGTGTGTGTGTGTGTGTGTGTGTGTGTGTGCATGTGTGTGTACGTGTGTGTATGTGTGTGTGTGTGTGTGTGTGTGTGTGTGTGTGTGTATGTGTAGGTGTGTGTGTGTGTGTGTGTGTGTGTGTGTGAGTGTGTGTGTGTGTGTGTGTGTGTGTGTGTGTGAGTGTGTGTGTGTGTGTGTATGTGTGTGTGTGTGTGTGTGTGTGTGTGTGTGTATGTGTGTGTGTGTGTGTGTGTGTGTACATATTATATGCATGCGTGTGTGGGGGGTATGTGCTGTTCATGGTAACAAAAGACATTCTACGAAGTACTGCAAACAACGCAGGATTGCTGATTCCTTGGTTATCGGTTAGTTCTCAACTTTCACACCAAACTCAACGCACACTTGATCGTTCCCTGACTGGTCCTTCATCTCCCACATTACCTTCAAAGTTACCTGAAGGTACAGGTGAGAAACAGCAAAGTAAAAAATCATCTTCTGCAAAGGTGCAGGCTTTAAAACAGTTTTGCAAGCATGTTACAAAAATATGTATACACTTACATGCGTACACACACACACACACACACACACACACACACACACACACACACACACACACACACAACGCGCGCACACACACGCACACACACACACACACACACACAACACACACACACACACACACAAAAACACACAACGCACACACACACACACACACACACACACACACACACACACACACACACACACACACACACATACACACACACACACACACACAAATTTACTCACACCAGCAGGAGCCTCTGAAGGGATGAATAAGTTAGCATGGAACCTATCATCGGATCCTGCTGCTAGCGGACATGTCAGTCCTTTGTCTTTGCAGGCATCAGGATCAGGCACAGGGAAGTTAATGTGCACACCGGCAAGGATAGCTGTCACTTTGTCGTTGAGAGTGGTCACCTTCCCATCTGTGTAAGAATTGAGTGAGTGTCGCATAGTGACCGTGGGATCTCATAAACCAATGTGTGTCCAGTAGGACCTCTACTAGTGTGTGTACAGTAGGACCTCTTCTAGTGTATGTACAGTAGGACCTCTATTAGTGTGCGTACAGAAGGACCTCTACTAGTGTGTGTACAGTAGGACCTCTACTAGTGTGTGTACAGTAGGACCTCCACTAGTGTGTGTACAGTAGGACCTCTACTAGTGTGTGTACAGTAGGACCTCTACTAGTGTGTGTACAGTAGGACCTCTACTAGTGTGCGTACAGTAGGACCTCTATTAGTGTGTGTACAGTAGGACCTCTACTAGTGTGTGTACAGTAGGACCTCTACTAGTGGGCGTACAGTAGGACCTCTACTAGTGTGTGCACAGTAGGACCTCTACGCTGGCGATATGCTTGTGACATACAGGAAATACTCACTGTTCACAAATTCGATCATTAGAGTGGAATTCTTCAGTCTTCGCACCACACAAGGAGCAGCTGTGCAGTTATTAAGCTGGACAGACTTTACAGCACCTTTCGAACCTGCACGAATTCAAGAACAATGTCTTTCAGTTCTTGATTGTGATCCAGTACATCAGTGTGTGTGTGTGTGTGTGTGTGTGTGTGTGTGCGTGTGCATGTTTATGTGTGTGTGTGTGTGTGTGTGTGTGTGTGTGTGTGTGTGCGCGCGCGCGTGTGTGTGTGTGTGTGTGTGTGTGTGTGTGTGTGTAGTCTGCTTGCTGTAACAAGGACTAAAACCTAAAGGTACGTACATATATTACATAATATTATATAGATAGAATCTGATAGAGTTTGCAAGTAAATGGAATGAACCCCACTCGAGGTCACCCTCCGAATGGCGCTGGGAACGTAGGAGAAAGTCCGCTGTGAATTCCTCGCACAGTTCGTTAGATTATAGTGTAAACAAAAAACACTAGTGAAATGATACTAAACAAACAATTCAGCGAATGCAAAAGCGGGTATAAATCGGACATCGAAAGAAGTTTCACTCACCACAATCTACGTATGGACTTCCTTTCAAGTTTTGGCGCTCATTCTTTATCAGTTTGAACAGTCCACTTGGATACGACGTGACCACCGTCAGTAAAGAACACAAACACAAGAGGGTAAAGGCCCTCATTTCGATGTAATTATAAAACTTCTCAGACAAAAAGAGCTACCTAAGAAACCGCTGTGCACGTTGTCGTTAGTCTCGCCATAGATGATAGGCTAGGTCGCACGACGCCCTAGGTACTGGATTGGAAACGGAAGTGCGAGCGAACAAACTCGTGTTACGTTGCTATTGACATTATCCTGACGTCATACCATACTTACGGCTTTTCGGAAAACAGCTGATCGAAAAGGAGCAGCTTTCTCGACGTTCTTTCCTTGTGATCCTGTCAATATCTCTACAGTTCTTCTACGTAAGAAGTATATATGCATTTGCTGTTACTATCGGTTGCTTTGTCGGCGATTTGAAGACCCGCTTGGTAATCGTGCTCCGTGCGGAGTGTTCTCGGATGTCATCATCCTCTGCAGGAAGATTTCAAGAATAAAAAGAAGGCAAAGTGCCTACAGCTGTATTGTATGGGATTTCACACTGGCTAAAGAGCGAGTAAACCTCAACTTGTACCTGCTTAAGGTTTCCGTTGTTGACAAAGGTATGTAAGCCATTTCGTGTACTCCTCTATAGTTCAAGCCTGTGCCATGTGCTATCCTGTGGATGATATAGCCATCTAGCGAATGCTAGTACTCTGCTGCATGCATGTGATGAGTTCAAATCTGCTTACTTTTTGAGGTTCTCCGCAATTTGTGCATGATCCATGATATGGAAG
>CAUJGJ010000434.1:2514116-2521616 GCA_963170055.1 Halisarca cf. caerulea
CCTAAGGGCAAAACCATCCCAATCTCAACAAAGTGCATGCTGATGTATATACCGTATTCTCTCTAAAAATTCGTCATTCTAATTTTCGTCAGGTGTAAATCTTTGGTTTATTTGTATTCTAAACCTGTCGAATTTGCAGTCATTCTAATTTCCGTCATGTGACTCTAATTTTCGTCAGGTACCGGAAGTGATCTAATATTTCGTCATCTCCCCGCAGTACTCGATGAATTCGCTCGCGACGATCTCCTTCAACGAGTGTATTTTGTTCTTGTAGACGCAGGGTCTCACTAAGATGAACAATTGCGATATTTTCTTCGTCTTTAAAGAAGGAAATACACACCGCTTGTGCTTATTTCGGCTTTCTTTGTGATTTTTGTTTGTCCAAGTACGCGAGAGGGTCAAAATGGCGTACCTTCCATCACTAAAAGCTGGAATTATAGGATTCGAGAATAGCTTTCTAAAGTTTCGTCATATTCTAATTTTCGTCTAAAAATTCTATATTTTCGTCAGGGCAAACAATTTAGGGAAATCCTATTCTATTCTAATAGAAAGACGAATTTTTTGCTGCATTAGGTGTGACGAATTTTTAGAGAGAGTACGGTAGCTCAAGTGGAAAAGGCATGCACACATTGCTGTTTCTGACTTTTGATCCTCATCAGTGCACAGAATATACTCAGTACAGTGATACCTGTCTACAACAGCCAGTGAATTAAGGGCTGAGTAATTGTGTCCTTTGTAGACAGGTGATTCACTAAATACTACAAGCACTCCTTAGGAAATGCAGGCTCACTATCATTGAGATCTGCAGACAGCAATAGATTGGATTGGTCAAGAGGGGGGGTTACTACTTATGCCAAACATTGACCCTGACATACAATACAAATTAAGTTACCAGACATCTACATAATATTATATTGTATAACATCTGGATATAGTGAGCTCCTCTCAATGCAAAAAATTGAATATTCCATAACATCCATTATTATAATATAGAAACCACCTACATTATATCAGTACAAAATCATGAGAGGGCCACTGTGTTGCATTGCTGTAACAACTGTTTCGGATTATTGGTCCTCATCAGTGCAGAGTAGTCTGGTATCCCAGGGCAATGTAGGGGAAAACATCTCAGGCCGTTTAAGGGGTCCATGATAACATCTCGGACCATTAAGGGATAAAACATTTCAGGCCGATGAAGGGATAAAACATTTTGGGTCGTTGAGGGATAAAAACATTTCAGCTAAGGTGTTGAAGGGATGAAAACATCTTCAGCCATTAAGGGATAAAACATCTCAGGCCGATGAAGGGATAAAACATTTTGGGTCGTTGAGGGATAAAAACATTTCAGCTAAGGCGTTGAAGGGATGAAAACATCTTGAGCCATTAAGGGATAAAAACATTTCCAGTCAATGAAGGGACAAAGACATCATCTCGGGCCGTTATAAGGTATAAAAAAATTTCAGGCCTATGAAGGGATAAACATATTTCAGGCCTATATCTCAGCCCAATGAAGGGATAAAACAAGGCTCATAAAGCTAACAACGTACAGCATGCGTGTAGTATATGCTCCCCATTAACGGAAAATTACCATATACGTTGCTGCATATATAGACACTGTAACTATACGTTTTTTGCTGCCACTAAAGCTGAGCATTAATTAGCCTAACACTACCCGTACGAGCATCGAATCAATTGCAGTGAGTCAGAATAAACAATAAAAGTCAATTAAAATGTTACAGTAAAAAAGAGAAACTGCATCAATCTCCCTTCATTGACCACCACTCATGCCGTTATTTAGTAATAGGATCGTGAATATGTGACTACATGCTCAATATTTCCATGCAACTGTCGGAGTGCTTTTGGAACCTTTAACAGGTTCAAAAACATAGGTAAACTAAATTTAATGTAAGAGTGGTCTTATTTGTGAGGTTTTCACATTTATATAGGAAGTAATTGTGGTCTTTTATGTACCTAGGCCTGGCTTGGGATGCACAACAACTAGAATTGATATTGATCATGCAAATCAAACAAAAAACATGTTATTGTAACACAGACTGCAAATCAAACAAAAAACATGTTATTGTAACACTGTATACTATAGTATTTAATTGATAACAAGTACAGTGTGTACGGAGAACTCCCATTCCAGATATAATATTATAATAATAAGCTGCATAAAATGTGGTATACACATATACATGGCAGCATAATATATAATATTATATATGTACATAATAATTCTGTCTTGAGCTTGCACACACCTAACAAACATGTTTTGTGTTTGTTATATACAAATTCCTGAATCCAATTGAAGACAGACAGACAGACAGACAGGGTCGACCACTAGATCACAACAATAACGTTAACGTTAACAACATTAACATCTTCTGTTCTGGTGGAGGACTTCCTATAAAAGAACCTCTCCCGTCACAGTTATAGCATTAATTGGGTTAACCACAACAATTAACTATCTGTATATATATACATTGTCACGACATAGAAAGGAGTTACTACAGTAACTAGTGGAAGCTATAGTAGGACAATGATGACCAAACTACTCATTGCTGCTGTCTTCAGTGCTATACTGACAGGGACCATCACCAAGGGATGTGAGTTCACATAACAGAATTAGTGAAGTGCTTATATCAGCTCATTAGATGTACAAGGGGTGTTGCACACTGGTAGTGTAAGACTTATTCTGTGAAATAATGTTATAGTTTCACACATTATATATAATAATAATTGCATAAAACTATGTCATAATTAACTAAAATGTGAAATATACTGACAAACTTGCAACAATAATATATGTATGTATAACACAGCCGTAGGAGCACCATATTGATTGCTCCGGTCAGTTTGAGTCAATCATTACATATTGCAGTTGGAGTGGTCATGTTTCGGTTTATACTATTATTATTATATGCAAATGCATAATAACAATACACTATTGAACTTGTATTGAAACTAATAGCTCAAGTATTTATTATTTCCAGCGAAACAGTTCATGCAAATTAATACTTAAACTAATATTTGGTAAAAAGGGCTTCTCCGCTGCATGGCATATTCTGCCCAAAAGTCCTCTTTGGGAAAGGAAATTTATGTGGTTGATGTGGAGAGGCAGGTAGTGGGTTATCCAATCATTCAACAAAGATTTTCCAGCACCGTCGCACGAAAGAATAGCACTCTGCGAAAGGAGTACTGACGCATGTGACTACATGTAAAAATGGCATTGCAGTGAACACATTTCTCGACGTGCAATCGGTGCATGGAATCATCTAGTAAATGATCGTGGATAAGCAGACTGTTTAGAAATCTCCTAATATTCTATCAGACTGAGTACTATTATAAAGGTAAGTTATATTATAATGAAAGATCATCATAATATATTTAGCTGCTTGGGTTATGGGTATATTTCTGTGTCTGCTAAAAAGTTTGTTTCTCAGTTCAAAAAAATGCTGAGTTTGGCTGAAATATTAGTCCCGGATCGGCGAAAACCAGACCAATCAGACCTATACTTCTATGGCCATGTATAATACACGCAGATGGAGCAAGTGTCAATATAATATTATATAGAGATGTCACAGTTAATTGTGCTGCATAGATCGAAGTAAATGACATATTGCAGCAGCACATGTAATATTGGCTTAGTACATATTACACATTTACATGCATGCAACCCGCATGCATGTAATATGTTATAACATTAGGTGATCCTGCATGCACTCTATCTGTACATACACTGTCACACAGATGCACACATGAATGCATTTATAATTATACAGAAACCACCATGATACCATACGCATCTCAAACAACAATAAATTATGCATGTGTGAATGTTTACCTGCAATGCATGGTGCTTGGTAGACAAGTGCTGCTGTTCTATAAAATTGCGGGTACACGATGCAACTATTAGTATATAAGACACTGTGCATTAATTTTTGTATAACCTATCAACGCAGGTAATCCTGGTCTACCAATACCTCTTGACTGTGAAGCAGTCTATCAGAGAGGATGTACAGAAGATGGAGTCTACACTATTGACCCCGGGTGCCCTGACAACAAACCATTCAAAGTCTTCTGTGACATGAAAAATGGAAGATGGATAGTCTTCCAGTCAAGAAAGGATGGATCTGAAGACTTCTTCAGAGGATGGGCAGACTATGTTGCTGGTTTTGGACAGCTGAAAGCTTAAGGAGAGCACTGGTTGGGGTTGGAGAAACTCCATTGCCTCACAACAAGAAGACCGAGAACTGAACTGAGAGTGGATTTAGCTGACTTTGAAGGGAACTACAAATATGCACACTATTCCTTCTTTTCTGTGGGCAACAGTGGAACAAACTACAGACTAAACATAGCAGGGTACACAGGAACTGCTGGGGATTCCTTCATGAACTACAATGTCAATGGCCAGTCATTCTATACTAAAGACAGAGATAATCCTGCACATTGTGCAGCTAGACATAATGGAGCAGGGTGGTTCAGAAACTGCTTCCAAGTAGGCCTGAATGGACGTTATCTCAATGGAGCCATTATACTTCACAAAGGTGTTGTGTGGTATACATTCAGTAACAAGTGGCTCTCTCTCAAGTTTGCCCAAATGAAGTTGCGTTTTCGAGATTGAAAACATTTGGTATAGTTCTATGCTTAATTCTATACACAGAGAAACAGTACTGTGAAATTGTGCTACATACAATACGTGTATATATTACATTTCATGATTGTGCTTAAGAGTGATTGACATATTGTAAAAAAACTTGGCAAAATCTTAACAGCATGTATATGCATACATGTATGCTATATAGTGCTATACAGACATGCATAGTACATTCATATAATACACACACATACTATATGCATATTATATAAATACACACAAAATTAAAATGCTTGGTGTTTGTGTGCATATGTTCGTGTGTGTGCATATGTGCACGCGTGCATGTGTGTGTGTGTGTGTGTGTGTGTGTGTGTGTGTGTGTGTGTGTGTGTGTGTGTGTGTGTGTGTGTGCATGTGTGTGTGTGCATGTGTGTGTGTGTGTGTGTGTGTGTGTGTGTGTGTGTGTGTGTGTGTGTGTGTGTGTGTGTGTGTGGTGTGTACAGTCCATATAGGCTTATTTTTCTGTTCAGTTATGAACGCTATAATAAATTTTATGTATAGACAATAGATTCAACTGTCGCCAACAGATATGAGTACGCACAGCGGAGGTGGTGTGTAATTTTAGCTCACACGATATATGTATGAATTGGCCTTGTACATAATATAGTCTGACAATGTGCATGGGTCATACACACTAATGCACTCTACACTACAATGTCACATTACATACTTACATGTATTATATGTATGCATTCAACACACAGAGGCAAATTTGCTACATGCGCAGTTGAACCTGTTAAGACAGAATCAATTTACACAATATTCTGGTAACATGAAAGCAGCAAAGGCATGACCTCTTTGATACCTCTGGAATTCCTAATTATAAGTATTTCGATAACATGAACTTCTGATAAAATCAACATAGTTGTCAATCCCTTGAGTTTCAGGTTAAGAGAGTTCCACTGCATACACAGTAAATATTATGTGTCTGAAATGTATCAACAGATTGGTAGTGCAAGTATACTCTCAGCTCCACCTCAGGCCCCACAAGAGCTACCCGTCATGACTATAGAGAGGCATGCAAGATCGAAATAATGTAGTTAAGATAGAATGTATATTACCTTCAATCTTGGATGCGGGGAATTCTAATTAGTGTAGAACATGCAGAAGATAATATTATTTATATGAACACTTTAGTGCATAAATAAAGATTTACCTTACAACAAATAAAAATGGGCAGTTTTCAGTGAGGGAATAATACTATGGCAAACATCCAAGCAGACAACATGCAGAAATCATACCACAAGAATACAGTGTTGTGCAATGGCAGCAAAATGTCGACCAGAATACAGTTGACTAATTTTGTTTATCTGTGCTCTGCTTTATCTTGACAATGGCAAATATGATCAGCGCAATGACAACCAACGCTACCAGAATTCCAATCACTATAATGATCTTGTGTTGGAGTATTCTGTGAGGATTGAAGGAAAGTATGTATGTGTGTGTGTGTGTGTGTGTGTGTGTGTGTGTGTGTGTGTGTGTGTGTGTGTGTGTGTGTGTGTGTGTGTGCATGTGTGTGTGTGTGTGTGTGTGTGTGTGTGTGTGTGTGTGTGTGTGTGTGTGTGTGTACGTATCACGTATCATGCGTGTGTTCAAATAGTACCTCTGCCAGTCTCAGATGCACACATGTATACACTTTCAGGTACGTACATATGTGCATACATAAAAACATGCATGAATACATCATAAGTACAATTATTTTGTGTAAAAATAGGTATCAGCATTGGCACACAAGGAGCTCACCTTCTGCCAATTCTGCTCAGTATTCGTCCACTCTTAGTGATGTCCTCGTTTGTGTCTTGAAGCTGCCGGGGAAGAGAATTTTATGGTTCAGAAGAGGTCCAAATTAAGAAACTCAATGACAGCGTTAAATGTACGTACGTATAGGAATAAATGAGAATAACAACAAACAAATAACAACAAAAACAAATAGCAACAACACAAATCAACGTCAATGGTGATAATGTAATCAAATCAATTAGAATAACAAACAAGAAGCAAACAACAACAAAGCACAAAAACAAACAACAACAAATAAATAAACAACATGCAGCAAACCCTTCTTCTCGTTCTCTGTATCTTGTCTCTGTCCTGTTGCAGGTTGTCCATAACACTCATGCCTACTCTCTCTGACTCGATAGTGATGCGATAGCTTTCATCAATCATTTCACTAGTCCTACCAAGACGGTCTGTGTTTGACAGTAGTTTCTCCTTCTGTAATGAGAACAAGCGAACAAGGGGGGGGGTGGTATGTGTGCGTGTGTGTTTGTGTGTGTGTGTGTGTGTGTGTGTGTGTGTATGTGTGTGTGTGTGTGTGTGTGTGTGTGTGTGTGTGTGTGTGTGTGTGTGTGTGTGTGTGTGTGTGTGTGTGTGTGTGTGTGTGTGTGTGTGTGTGTGTGTGTGTGTGTGTGTGTGTGTGTGTGTGTGTGTGTGTGTGTGTGTGTGTGTGTGTGTGTGTGTGTGTGTGCATACACATATATGTACATACTGTACGTACATACATACATATGTATGTAGGTGCATACATACATGCAGACGTATGTACATGTAGACATACAGTGTAAGATCTCTTTCTACACCCTACGTAGTTAAGTGTACAGTATATGTTTAGATGGGATCTTGTGCAATGGCAAAACATGGCCGTCCGTGAATATGGTAAAGATGTAAAAATTGCCAAAATCCGAGATCTGTGAAAGCTTCACCTTGTGCAAATTAAAGCAGACACGTATGATCACAGAAAGTCAGTGCAGATATGTACGTATGATCACAGAAAGTCAGTGCAGATATGTACGTATGATCACAGAAAGTCAGTGCAGATACGTACGTATGATCACAGAAAG
>CAUJGJ010000434.1:2524116-2526616 GCA_963170055.1 Halisarca cf. caerulea
CTATATTGTAGGATTTCAAGTACTTTAAAGTAAATATTACGCACATCGAGTTTTAAGTCATATTAGTCTTAGCTGGTATAATCCATCAAGTTATGTACGTAGGATCTGTGTCCAAACAATATACTGTTATTTGTTAGAACTTATAGATGTGTCTTATAAGTTTGTATTAATAGCAATAGTGATGTACGTGTTATCCGGCACGCCATGAGTGTAGCCATTTTGCACTATTGAAAAATCTTTTTTGACTTTCATACACTTCAGATCAAAAACCCCTGGAGGGAAGCTGGTGTACTTGTATCCCAAGAAACCAGGGACTGTACCGAAATGTTCTGAATGTAAAGTAAAGTTACGAGGGGTAAGTTGTGTGTGCATGCGTGTGTGTGCGTGTGCGTTTGTGTTTGTTCGCGTGTGTGAGTGTGTGTGCGTGTGTGTACATGTGCTTGTGTAGTCTATATGCTGCTTAAACCTTAAATGTATAACTATATTTCACTGTCATCCTCTTCAGTTCCCAACAAAGAGACCGAAGGAGTTGAAGAGAATGTCCAGAACGCAGCGACGAATTAACAGAGTCTATGGTGGCAACCTTTGTGGACGCTGTTTGCGAGATAGGTTAGCTCACCCATGTGCATGTTGCTGCTTGCAGGTTCCTATAATATGTTCAAATGCAGTTGTAGAAATAACATTTGACCTTTGCTGAGACAAATGGCTGACCTAGAATTATATTGGTGGGACATTTTGAAAATTGGTCAGCCATTTCTGTCATCATTAATTTTGTATCTTATGCACAATGGAATTAACACTGAACCATGACTATACAGAGAAGTGTTGGTCAGCTAAATGGCTGACCCAACTGGATTATGGTCAGCCATATTCATGTTTTGCTCAGAAAATGGCAGATGGCATACTGCTATGTGTTGCCTTGCAAATGTATTATACTTAATTATAATTTTACTGGTTTGTTTTTACTAATCGGCTTTTATACATATGCATACTTTTGGAAGTTTGACAACTCGGTACGTAATTCGCCATTTCACCAACTTAAAATCCTCGCAAAGTTACCGGCCATACAGTATAACGCAGTTAGATTGTAGACGATGCGAGATTACAGAGATTTCACGGTTTACCTCGTCCTCTTTCCACAGGATTCTAAGAGCTTTCCTCACGGAAGAACACAAGATGGTGAAGAAGGCCTTCAAGCAGCAACAAGTAGCTACAAAGACAGCAAAGAAATGACACTCATTTTGTTTGTGACTAAATATTGCAAGAATAATTTTTGTCCATGTATGTACGTGTGTATGCGTTGATGTTCGTTTACATCCCCATACCTCGCACATCTCCATATGCTTAGTGTTTGGGTGGGTTTCACTCCAATATCATAGTCACATTTGCAAATGTGCACACATGTACGTGTACACCATGTCCAGCTTACGTTGCATATACGTACACCAATGTACGTTTACGTAAGATAGATTGGGATGTATTGTGGTGAAGATAACACTATGGTAATACACAAATCTGCCGACATACACCTGTATCAATATTTATTATTCCTTTCGGCTTGAGTCGGTCATTTTCAGCTTAGTCTAGCAGGCGAGAAAGCTGAAACTCTTAGTTTGCCTTGTCGTTTCAAATTTTTTGATTTGAATTTGAAGCAGAAGTTCTATACGTTCGCGAGCGAATTTGTCGAGCACAGGCA
The DNA here is from genome assembly GCA_963170055.1 of Halisarca cf. caerulea. Taxonomy (NCBI): domain Eukaryota; kingdom Metazoa; phylum Porifera; class Demospongiae; order Chondrillida; family Halisarcidae; genus Halisarca; species Halisarca cf. caerulea. The sequence goes on from CAUJGJ010000434.1 coordinate 2,525,813, forward strand.
CGTACGGTCTACCGCGAGGCGAACCGCAATGACTTCTTTACTGCGAGGACTCATTGGTTCGGGAGGGCAAGCAGAGGAGCCAACAGGAGTGGAGACGGTGAGAAAAGTGGCGGGAAATGAATAGAATTACCTCCACTTTGAGAGTTTTGTATATTGGGACATGTACGTATGTACGTATCCATAATTATTGGTGTAACGCTGTAATGCATTGTAATATAAAATATCTCGGATTGTAGTTCCCTTGTCCAAGATAGATTTATACCATGAGCCTTTTTATACGTATGAAATGGGCAGTATTAGCAGTATTGCATTATATTAGCTTCTACTGCTCTGTCTTGGTCCACTCTACTGCGTACGTATGTACATGTGTATTCAGTGATCCTCTCTATAATGTGTAACCTAGACTGGAAAGTCACAACTGAAATCCTCTCTAAACTGGATGTGTTTTCAAGTCCTTTTCTTCATCATTTGCTCTACATGTTGTTACATAAAACCGCACTTATCCGGAAACTTCTGAACACTTTTGCTTTCTCCAAGGTTGTTCCATGTAGAGGAGTCCCCCATTGTACAAGGACATATGAAATTCCTATTATACAATCAAATTGACTAATTTACAGCATTTTTATGACACCGATTTCTGGATAAACACATGCCTGTTTTTTCCAACTTCTACAATATCACAACCTTCCTGATAGGCCTTAACATTCCAGAAATAATATTCATGCCAGCAATTTTTGTCTAGTTTTAACAAAAACTCCCTTTGTGACTCTTTTACAATTGTTTTCAGGTTGAGAAACTTTGTGA
>CAUJGJ010000434.1:2529116-2536616 GCA_963170055.1 Halisarca cf. caerulea
GCTGTTCAACAGGTGATTCTGGAGAGTCCAATGGGAATATCGAGGCTGATGGACATCCTTGCTGATCGTAGAGAAGTCATTAGAAATGATGTATGTTGTGTGTGTGTGTGTGTGTGTGTGTGTGTGTGTGTGTGAGTGTGTGAGTGTGTGTGTGTACATGTACATGTGTGTATGTGTGTATGTATGTGTGTGTGTGTGTGTGTGTACGTACGTACGTACGTACGTATGTGTGTGTATGTATGTGTCTGTAATTGCATGTGTTCATGCATGTGTGTGCGAGCATGCGTTGCCTGGAACCTCTTTCAACAGATGTTACTAAATAGCTCATCTCTCGTTTAGGGTCTCCTTCTTCTCGTTTACCTCACCAAAGACAACACTCAGATACAGGTACAGGAATATGCTTAGTACTGTATGTACACTACCTAACGACTATGCTGTTAATTAGTACATTAAATAGAGTATGCATATATTATATACGTATGTATGTCCTGATCAGTTGTAAAGCTGGGGTAGTCTCTGCAGGAGAAAATTTAAAGTAGAGTGAAGTGACCCTGCTGCATGAAATCCTATATGACCTTAGTCAGTAAGTACATGTACCTGGTTTAGTACGTACATACTGCTGGATAGCAAGTACTCCTCTTTCTGTCCCCTCCTACACACACAGTATGTAAATCTGTCCTGATAGTAAGTACCTCTGATAAGAAGTACTCATTTTGTCTTACCTTCGAGTTACTTACTAAGCAAGTTCTACTTTACAAACGTACGAACGTAGTTGTTTGTTTGTGGATAAATTGATAATGTCATTGTACTGAAGGGGTATTCCCTTTTTTCAACACCTACGTACACCTTATCACAGTATATATTATGATGTCATTGTGCTGAAGGGGCATCCCCTATCTGATTCCACATCCTTGACAAGCACATGTTCTCATTGCTGTCAGGGGATAACTGTTTCTATCTGAACACCACTTGGGTAGCATGTCACATAGCATACATACATGTGTACATACAAATTTGTCTAAAGTATTTCATGTATTGTGATTGTCTGTTGTTTGTTTATTTGCTGGATTAGAAAATTGTAGCATTTGAGAATGCATTTGAGCGACTGATGGACATCATAGAAATGGAAGGTTACAGTGATGGAGGTACGTACGTACTGTAGGTGGGCATGTATGTGTAGGTGTACGCTGGTGGTGTGTGTGTGTGTGTGTGTGTGCGTGCGTGCGTGCGTGCGTGCGTGCGTGCGTGTATGTGTGTGTGTGTGTGTGTGTGTGTGTGTGTGTGTGTGTGTGTGTGTGTGTGACGTGTACAGGGAAACATTTGTAATCTATCACCTGTATAATCCGACGTTCTCTTTAATCCAACCACTTCATGAAGTACGTAGAGTCACGTATCATATTAAAGTATATGCTAAGAGTCTCTCCGTAATTTTAAAAACTTCGTGCTCTTAAACTTTTTTTGAGTCCCATTGAGTGTCGGATTAGAGAGGTTTCACTGTATCCTGATGATTTCTGAACTGTGTGGGTCTGTTCTAACAGATTCATTGCTACTGTTGTATGTAAATAAATCAATGTGTGCATGATTATGTCATGGCGAGAGGGAAGATCAAAGGGAAAAGAGTTGTTTCTGTGTGTAACCTTTTGAAACCCTTTGGATTAGCTAAGCAGCACTTACATACGTACATACATATGTACAATATTTGTTTTGAAATGTATTTACGTACATATGTACTTACATACCTGTTTCTTAGGTATTATTGTGAAGGATTGCCTCATTATTATTCATACAATGTTGTCCGGAAATAACTCCAACCAGGCACTCTTCCGGGAAGCAAGGTGTGTGATACAAGCATGAGCACACATGCACACACACACACACACACACACACACACACACACATACACACACACACACACACACACACACACACACACGCACGCACACACATACACACACACACACACACACACACACACACACACACACACACATACACACACACACACATACACAATATCGCTGTATGTGTATGTAAGTACATGCAACAGTTTGTTTACACATGCTCTACATACGTGTTTATCGTGTCAATTTTATTGATGCCATTCGTGTCACTACTGTACCTACTTACGTACATACTGTGTGTGCTAGTCCCATTGTTACAGGAATGTTTCGACATATATGAGTACATACGCATGTGCATTTGTACAAGTATATGTACGTATGCATCTGCACATGTTTGCATCTGTGCATACGTGCATATGTACATACGTGCATATGTACATACGTACGTGCATATGTACATACGTACGTGCATATGTACATACTTGCATATGTACATACGTGCATATGTACATGTATGCATATGTACATGCGTACACCTGTACATACGTGCATCTATGCATATGTGTATCTGTACATACATACATTTGTACATACGTATGTGCATCTGTACATACATGCATCTGTACATGCGTACATCTGTACATACGTGCATCTATGCATACATGTATCTGTACACACATACGTACATCTGTACATATGTGCATCTGTGCGTCTGTAGCATGCGTATTGTGTGTGCATGTTTCAGTTCGTATCCTTGCCCCCCTTGCAGTCTGATCCAGCGACTTGTTCCATTCATGGACATTGACTTGAATGGTGAGTACTTAACTGGGTAGTACTTGTGAGTTCATTCCTAGTACAGTACACCGAAGTCTTTGCAAGCGTACATACGGTCAAACCTCTCTATAACGAACCACCTCTGGACCGCTGAAAAGGTTCTCTTTGTCAGGGTGTTCACTACATGAGGGTTCATTCGTGATAGAGTAAATAGGAGTACATTGTAAGGTCTATGTTTGCTATGATTATAGAAAAGTTTCATTTAATTCAAATATACGTAAAGGTTTGTTGCTGGTGACTGTGTACTACAGTGGAAACTCAGATATTAGGTATTCTGCAATGAGGTTAACCTCTCTACAAAGGACACAGTTTGAGGTCTGAGAAATACCTCCATATGGTTCTAATACTTTTGATTCTTGTGTATAGACTAAGCCTCCTTACAAAATACAAGAGAGTACTATAAAGTGTCCTTTATTTGGAGGTTCCACTGTATTGTACATGCCGTTACAGTACCTACTTACGTATGTATGTATGTATGTATGTATGTACTGTATGTGTGTGTGTGTGTGTGTGTGTGTGTGTGTGTGTGTGTGTGTGTGTGTGTGTTGCATGTGAGCGTGTGTGTGTGTGTGTGTGTGTGTGCGTGTGTGTGCGTGTGTGTGTGTGTGTGTGTTTCTGCTTTAATCAGTCTTGTGCAGTGATGCACAAATAATATGCTGTACTATTGTGTCTTGTTGTGTGTGTTGCTCAAATTTGGAGTAATTTCTAGGCAGTAGCCCAACTTTACTCAGAACTCTTCCCTTTTGAAGTTGTTAAGCATTCATTATTGGATACTACCACTTCCTTAGAAGGCTTACGAAGACTTGAGCTGCTGCTCTTGTCGTTGTCTCTGTCGGGTGTGGAGAATGCCCTTCCATTTATGTTGTAACTGCGCATGATACTGTCGCCTGTTGTTCCACTGTAGCCTACAACCTGTAGCTTGTAGTTGCTGTCTGTTTATTCCTGTGTCTTACTAGTCGTTTATTCCTGTATCAGCCACGAAAATAATCTAGATCTTTTACATGTACGAGGTTGTTGTATGGCATTTCAGCTTAATTGTGTGAAGTGTTATTTGCCTAATCTTGTGTGCATTACCGTGTTTATTGTGTACCATATTGCTGATGTTAGCTACTGTTCTCAAGCTGAAGTTCTGTTTTGTAATGACTTGTGTGTTTAAGATGTATTTACTACACACACACACACATGCACACACACACACACACACACACACACACACACACACACACACACACACACACACACACACACACACACACACACACACACACACACACACACACACACACACACACACACATACACACACACACACACACACACACACACACACACACACACACACAAGTGCTTATGCACATGCGTGCATTTATCATCTTGATTTCTACCTACATTTTCCATTCCACTCGATTTGCAGCTGGCAATGAACAGTGGAAAGCGGAGAAAGTTGAAAATGTGGTGTTTACGTTGAAGGTACAGTATACAGAATGTGTGTGTGTCTATGTAAGTGCTATTACATAATAAGTACACATTACGTCTGTGTGAGATGTTACAGTACGAACTGTACTAGTTATGTGATTATGTAATATCCTCTGGAGCATACATGTACGTATGTGTATGTGTGTATGTACGTATGTACATTTGCATGCATGCATGCATGCATGCATTCATCCAAGCATACGTATATACTCTCTTATTATTGTGGTGGCTTTTTCGTCCACACACACATGTACTCATGTACACACTCATGCATGCACATGCTCAAGTACGCATGTACACACGCATGCACAGACACACACACGCACACACACACACACACACACACACATACTCACACACACACACGCATACACACACACACACACACACACACACACACACACACTACCATCCCTGTCTCCACTGAAGGTAATCCGGTTACTGGTCAACCCAACAAACCCACAACAAGCAGTGATGGCCTCTCAGAGATCGATGCAGCAGAATGGTGAGGTGTTTGTAATGGGAAAAAGACTATAGTAAAGAATCACGTGTATGCTTGTATGAACAACTGCACACCCTCTAAACCCAGCACACTTGAGTATTGCTATCAAGATATGTGGCATGGACTACTTCCATCCTCCTCTATAATAGGTTTGCTAAAGCAGTTGTTCAAGATCACCTTTTCGAGTGGTGTACCAACTGGTGTGCTTCAGGAGGTGTGTGTGTATGTGTGTGTGTGCATGTGCGTGTTTGTGTGTGTGTACATGTGTGTGGTGCAAACATACATACGTATGTGTATAAAATCTTAGTCAAGAGACCAACTCATGCAGTCATATGTACCTGTGTTGCCATGTTATTCGATGAATGATGCTTATTTTTGACTCAGTGCATCAACACAGTGGCTGAGGTCGTTCGAGGAAATCCAGCCAATCAGGAGATGTTTGACCAGCTCAAGACTCCCTCTAACCCACCAAGGTGAACTTTGTGGCTACATTGGTTATACTTTGACCCTGGTGAATTAATTACTAGGGTTTTACTCATTTTTTAGGTCCGCCCCCTTGGCTATCCTGATGTCCATGATATCTGAGAAGCAGCCTCTAGCATTGAGAGCTGCAGCTGTTTACTGTTTTCAGGTAATGATGTTACTTCCTGTTTTCCTTAATTGCTTCCTGTACAATATCTCGTAACATGCCATTTCTCAGAGCTACCTATTGAAGAATGAAGACTTGCAGTCTAAGATTATTGGCACTTTACTGCCGTCATCAGATGAAGGTCAGCCATTTTTTCTTGTAAAAGTGGTGCAGTGAAGCCTCTGTAATCCAACACGTCTGTAATCTGACATTTTTCTCTTTTTTGACCACCATATTGAAGTATGCTGCAAGTCACTCCATAACCCGACAACCTCTATACTCTGACATAATTTACTGCACATAGAGTGTCGAGTTGTAAAAGTTTCTATGTACATATTTGAAGTTTGTTTTCAACACTTCTTTTTGTTCTGTCATTAGTTCAAGACATTTCAGCTGGACAGGTCCTGTGTACTGGATTGTTTGGGTTAGTCAACCTTTGGTTTGTCTGTTTACACTCATGACACATCTTAGTCTTGCATAGCCAGATCCTATCTTGCCTGCAGATGGTGGCAGGTCTGGCTACGCAAGACTAGCCAAACCTTTGCATGCTTTATCAATCAATTGAACAACATTCGCAGTACAAGTTCTAAACTCCCAACTGTTATGTGTGCCGTACATCCCGAAATTCAATGAATGATCTGAATAACCTCTAAACTGAACCTCACATTTTAGAGTTGGTGTTTTGAGTTTTCATATTTACTGTTTGAATTCTGTTGCCATAGCAATGACCCCTTTGGCCACTGGTGTACCTCTGTGGCAGTCAGCAGCTGTTTCAGTGGAAACTTACAACAAGAGCTACTGAGGGTGCAGCTGTCCATGAAAGGTATGTGTGTGTGTGTGTGTGTGTGTGTGTGTGTGTGTGTGTGTGTGTGTGTGTGTGTATGTGTGTTTGTGGATATCCATATGAATGGATGTGCTTATATTAACTATGGGTACATTTTCCAAAATTGTCACAGATCGTGGGCAAGTCACCCTTCTCCAACAAGTTTGCGCCATTTTGTTAGGGGTATGTTGCCATGGATACAATTCGTCACCAGCAGCAACATATTTGCTATCTTTTGTAACTCTCTTCCTCTCATTTGCAGACTCAGTTGAAGCAAACCAGTCAAGTTGGGTTCCTAATGCTCCTCATTTGTTGGCTGCACAGCTGTCCAATCGCTGTCTCCCAGCTCTTGAACATCGAGGGAATCATACCTTATGTATCCTACTTGCTAGGCAACCATTCTAGATACAGTGTTACCAGGCAGAAATTCTAGATACAGTGTTACCAGGCAGCAATTCTTGATACAGTGTTGCCAGGCAGCAACTCTAGATACAGTGTTGCCAGGCAACAATTCTAGATACAGTGTTGCCAGGCAACCATTCTACGTAGCTACAGGGTTGCTGGTCAACAATTCTAGATACAGCCTTAACAGTTACAGGTGTACATATGTGTAGTGGAACTTGTATAGTACATACCCTCACAAGGGAAGGCGATAGAGGTACTCACTGTTAGAGGTACTTACTATCCAAGGTGCTTTCAATGGCATTGCATGAGGTAGGGACAGAGCAATGAGTACTTACTTACCAGGAGTTAATTCTCACTAACCAGGTACTTTTTATCCAGGAGTATTTGCTAACCCAGGTACTCACTAGTAGCGTTTGACTGTACATTTGTGTGGGCTAACTAGTATAATATTTTAAGTATGTATGTACTTATATACAATGTACAATTGCTGATTACCATGGTTACAAAACAGTATCTCTAATTTCACAATGAATCAGTGTGCTATGAAGCAGCTGTGCAAGCACACAGCACACACAGTCTGAGCTCCGATTCGTTTAGATGTTTGCTACATTTTGTTGAGTTTCAATGTGTTGTGTGATTTCCTTAATGATATTCATAGTTCACCAGCCTAGTTGAGGAGGTGAAGCACACAGAGGGTGAGCGGATCATCCGAGGATTGAGTGCCATGGTGCTGGGTGTGTGTCTGGTGTACCACGATGGAAGCAACACACAGTACACAAAGTGAGTGGGTGGAGTGCTGTGTGCGTACATTCGTATGTGCACACATTAAGATACACGAAGATATGCACGCATGTGCATATGCACACACTTGCACACACACACACACACACACACACACACACACACACACACACACACACACACACACACACACACACACACACACACACACACACACACACACACACACACACACACACACACACACAC
>CAUJGJ010000434.1:2551616-2556616 GCA_963170055.1 Halisarca cf. caerulea
GTATTACTGTTCTCATGGATAGTACATACTTTACTCTCAGCAGAACAAACGATTGGAGTTTAAGAAACTTGTGGGACACCTATGGCCCTGGAAACTCGAATCGCTTGGAAATTGTCATTATTGACTAAACAAACGTTTCAAAGATCTCTTCTGGTCTAAAAGACACTTCGCTGATGTTATGATGAGCAAACAAACGAATTCACCGAAATATAGCAGAAAGATTATGTACTGAATTAGCATCCGCCAAGTTGTTGACATATATATATAGTCAAACCTCATCAACACGAAACTTAGGGGACTTTGCTGAAATTTCCTCTAAGCTTCTGAATGAAGTCAAGCTACCACTTCGAGAACCCTACAACTAACTAACTGTTCTACAACACACACGCACATTATCCTCAACGCATGCAACGCAAAGTCTAGTCACACTCTACTACTCACAAATAAACACTTAAAACACAATGAGGAATGAAGGTCAGTGATTCAGCTTTAGGTGCACGAGATGCAATTAAATCTAAACACTAAAACATTACAATTTCCTCCCCCACCAAATAATAGAACTCAAGTGTTACACACACAGCTCAACAATAGAATGTTTAATAGTGAAGACGGTCCGGAGGGTGTTGTTCTCATTGTGGGTACCGGGAAACAGCTGGAACGAGAGATTCGATCCAGTGGCTTAGATGGTTGTTCACCGAACAGGTATGCGTCATCTGATGAAGTCTGTGGCTGTGTAGCAGCTTCAGCAGATGTGGCACGATCTGATCTGGTCCACATGCTTCTGCCAAAACAGGTTAGACTCAGTGCTGATGAGAAAGGTGTAAGGTCCCCGGTGTTCTACAATCACACCCTTGATCCACTTCTTAGACACGAAGTCCTTTGCCCATAAGAGTTGACCAATGTGAAAACTACGCAACTTGCATGCTTGTTGTGTTGACAGGGCTGTGAAGACTGGCTGTCCAAGACTTTGTTTGTCACAGAGGGTCTCAATAGATCTAGTTGTGTAAATAGCTCACGATGCAGAAATTTATCAGTATATATGCCCTACATGGTACAGAGCTACCCTTAATCACTCCTGTTCTGATGCAGCTGTGAACTACTTTCATGTGTTGTGTGACTCACATTGTCCATATGCTGTAGCAGCTAGTAGAAGTATCCCAATAGTTGCTGATCCAAGACTGAAGTGGATCATGTTGTGTTGTTCCTGATCTGAATCGTATCTCTTTTAATTATCCTCGTTCTCTGTTACTTGGTGGTTCTGTTGGTTGAGTTGTGGCCTTTTATAAGAGCTGTTGGTGTACAAGTGGGAGTTGTGCAAGCCCGCCTGACCACCCACCCACCCTCACACACACACACACACACACACACACACACACACACACACACACACACACACACACACATGCACACACACACACACACACACATATACATACACACACACACACAGGTCTGGACAGTTGTCACTACATACATAGACTTCGTGAACCTACAGAAGGGTACATGTCAGCTGTGGCCAAAGGCCGTCTGCACTGTTCTCTCCAGCCAGGAGATAAAATGTTGATGAAATTGTGTTCATAGATATGCTTACGTATTATTTCTGCAGTTTCTCCAGTTGTTTTGATTTGTTACTTGCCCACTGAGAATGAATGAAACATCTGCTGCATGTCCAGAGTAGTTGGAGATATACGTAGTATAGGTAGTACTAGTCTTGCATTTACTACGTACATATTATGTAAGTATGCATATGTGCATAATATTATTGTGTGGGCTTCAACCCAGTGGGCTATCATTAGAAGTACCAACTTGAAGTCAACTTGCACACATGTTTACATGCATGTACACCCATGTAAACATAGAAATTTGATACATTCCCAGTAGTGTAATGTCTTGTACTAGTTCTAAGAATGCATAATATGTTATCCTCAATGTGACTTTGTTGGTTAACCCCTAACTACATACACCATCAGAAGTTGTACACATAAAATATTATGATATATGGGTCCTGTTAACGTTTGAAAACCATGCATGTATGCCCATCTTATCTAGCCCTATACCCGTCTAGCCCTATACATGTCTAGTCCTACACATGTCTAGCCCTACACATGTCTATATATCCCTATACTCAGGACTATAACCCTAACCATATCCAGCCCCCTAGCCCTATACTCATCCAGCCCCCTAGCCCTATACTCATCCAGCCCTACACATGTCTAGCCCTACACATGTCTAGCCCTATACTCATCCAGCCCTACACATGTCTGGCCCTATACTCATCCAGCCCTACATATGTCTGGCCCTATACTCATCCAGCCCCCTAGCCCTATACTCATCCAGCCCCCTAGCCCTATACTCATCCAGCCCCCTAGCCCTACACTCATCCAGCCCCCTAGCCCTACACTCATCCAGCCCCCTAGCCCTACACTCATCCAGCACCACACACGTCTAGCCCTACACTCATCCAGCCCCCTAGCCCTATACTCATCCAGCCCCCTAGCCCTACACTCATCCAGCCCCCTAGCCCTCTAGCCCTACACTCATCGAGCCCCCTAGCCCTATACTCATCCAGCCCCCTAGCCCTACACTCATCCAGCCCCCTAGCCCTACACTCATCCAGCCCCCTAGCCCTATACTCATCCAGCACCACACACGTCTAGCCCTACACTCATCCAGCCCCCTAGCCCTATACTCATCCAGCCCCCTAGCCCCCTAGCCCTACACATGTCTAGCCCTACACATGTCTAGCCTATACTCATCCAGCTCCACACATGTCTAGCCCTACACTCATCGAGCCCCCTAGCCCTACACTCATCCCGCCCCCTAGCCCTACACTCATCCAGCACCCTAGCCCTATACTCATCCAGCCCCCTAGCCCTATACTCATCCAGCCCCCTAGCCCTACACTCATCCAGCACCCTAGCCCTACACTCATCCAGCCCCCTAGCCCTATACTCATCCAGCACCACACATGTCTGGCCCTATACTCATCCGGCCCCCTAGCCCTATACTGATCCAGCACCCTAGCCCTACACTCATCCAGCCCCCTAGCCCTACACTCATCCAGCCCCCTAGCCCTACACTCATCCAGCCCCCTAGCCCTATACTCATCCAGCCCCCTAGCCCTACACTCATCCAGCACCCTAGCCCTATACTCATCCAGCCCCCTAGCCCTATACTCATCCAGCCCCCTAGCCCCCTAGCCCTACACTCATCCAGCCCCCTAGCCCTACACTCATCCAGCACGACACATGTCTAGTCCTATAGCCATCTAGCCCCACACACATCTAGCCCTATACCCACCAAACCCTACACTACACACAACCCTTTCTTGTTTCATCACTTTATGAGGAATGGACAGACAGTCATCTCCTCTAGCTCTTTTGCCATATTAGTATAGGTTAATAATTTTGTATGTGTACAACCTCTGCAGATGTGAGTGGTTTGGATGTGTTTGAGCAATAGCATAATGTGCACATGCAGATTGTGTGTGCATCTCATTGTGGGTTTATTGCACACTTTTACATCATGATTCATTCACAATATTATTGTAAAATTTTTGGCATCTTTGGTTCAATCTGATACAAATGTAAACATATTTCCATTCTTCACATAATAATTAACATCTGGTTCATTTAATTATATCTAATATATTGAAACATCATGATTGATAACATTTTTCTGAAATCGCTACACTATATACTAATAAATGAATGAATAATACTGTTCTTGTAAGTGTATGGAGATATGAAGGAATGTTGTATGATATCTTGTTAGTCTCTAGCTCTGAGTTTCATCTCTACAAACTTCAGTGAACGACTGCTAGAGGTGAATGTAACCCAGTTGATTCCCCTCCATGGAGGTGATGTATCATGATAGTAACGACCATTTAGTGTTGAACACATGCAATTTTTGTGCCACCAAGGACTGTAGGTGCTTGCACAGTTAAACTTTCCACTAACCTGATCATTATCTCTGTCATGTGCGGAGAATGGCATTCCATTGAGATAATGACCATTGTCACTACTGCCATACAGTATACTATCCCCAGCTGTTCCACTGTAGCCTGCAACCTGTAGCTTGTAGTTGCTGTCTGCATTCCCCACCATAAAGAAGTTGTAGTAGGCGTATTTCTTCTCTCCTTTGAAGTCAGCCATGTCAATTCTAAGTTCTGTTTTGGCAGTTCTCGTAGTGAGGCAATGGATTTTGTTCAGTCCCATCCAATGTTCACCCCACAATGAACCAAAGCCTGAAGCATAGTACGTCCTCCCATACTCGCTGAAAATCTTTAGATCCATCCATTCTTCTCTGGAAGATGGCATATTGATTGGTACAATAAACTTGAAATGGTTTCTGGCCAGGGCAGTGAGGATCAATAGTGTAGACTCCATCACGGGTACATCCTCTGTCATAGACCTCCTTGCCTTCCCGAGGTGTTGGCAGTCCAGGATTACCTATATGTATGTAGTGTGTAGAAGCATACATGTAGTACCACTATATAAGAAAAGTTACTGAATATAGTAGCAGGCACTAGTTTTTATCAGTGCTAGACCGGTACCAGTGTTCATATATTTCATGGTCCAATTCTGCATACACTGAAACCTCTGTAATCCAACACCTCTGTAAACAAAATTTTCTCATCCAATCAACTCATGAGGTTCAGTGTATGGCCATAATTATTATTCAATTTAAAAGATGCTACGAATCACTCTGTAATCAGAAAAACTCCTAACCCAACAATTTTTCTAACCCTCTTGACTATATGGCCTACATAGTACAGAGCTACCCTCAACCAGTACTGTTCTGATGTAGCTGCCGGTGAACCTCTGTTCATGTGTTGTGTGACTCACATTGTCCATATGCTGTAGCAGCTAGTAGAAGTATCCCAATAGTTGCTGATCCAAGACTGAAGTGGATCATGTTGTGTTGTTCCTTATGTAACTGGTCTCTCTTTATCTTTGTTACTTGATGTTTCGGACGGTTGAGTTGTGGTCTCTTATAGC
>CAUJGJ010000434.1:2566616-2574116 GCA_963170055.1 Halisarca cf. caerulea
CTGAGCTTCATTTCAGCAAACTTGAGGGAATGGTTTGATCCAATGAATGTGTGCCAAAGAACTGCCTCCAAGTTTCTAGGTGTTGTGTCATGGTGGTAGATGCCATTGAGTTGTGAATGCATACAGTTATTGTACCACCATCCTCCCTTCCACCTCTGTGCACAGTTAGCACCACTCCACTTGTCATTGTCTCTGTCGTGTGTGGAGAATGGCATTCCATTTAGATCATGTCTCTGTATACTATCCCCAGCTGTTCCACTGTAGCCTGCAACTTGTAGCGTGTAGTTGCTGTCTGCATTCCCCACCATAAAGAAGTTGTAGTAGGCGTATTTCTTCTCTCCTCTGAAATCAGCCATGTTAATTCTCAGTTCAGTTCTGGCAGTTCTTGTAGTGAGGCAATGGATCTTGTCCAATCCAAGCCAGTATTCTCTGCAGATTTTGCCAAAGCCCGAAACATAGTCACTCCAACCTTTAATGAAATTCTCAGATCCATCCATTCTTTTCTGGAAGACAGTGTACTGATTGGTGCAATAAACCTGGTCCAGGAATGGTTTTTGGTTGGGACAACAAGGATCAATAGTGTAGACTCCATCACGGGTACATCCTCTGTCATAGACTTCTTTGCAGTCCTGAGGTATCAGTGATCCAGGATTACCTGTGAAATGGTACAAAAGACATAGTTACACAGCATACACGGCAGAATGTACCTTTGAATTCAGTTTCAAAAGTACCGCCACTTAGCATTTCAACTATGTTCTATAATATTTCGGTGTGAGAATTACTCAACAAGTAATTCGAGTTAAAAACTTGCGGGGGTTACACATTCGAATCAATTACCAAATATTGAAGGGTAAGTGCACAGCTGAACATTAATTGAACCTCATGCATTGTTTTAAGAACAGTTCCTAATGTATAAATTCATAATGTTCTAGTACTATTATATAAATTCCCCGTTATGAGACTTTCCTTCAAATCCGTATTTTATATGCATACATATACATATATATATATATATATATATATATATATATATATATATATATATATATATATATATACATATATATATATATATATATATATATATATATATATATATATATATATTTATATATACCATATAGCACAAAATTTTCAGGTTTATTTATTTTCACTATATGTAATATATAAGCCATGGCTGCCAGGTGTATTGCGCATTTATACAAACCAAACGTTAAGGTCAGAGGAAGTTTGTGCATATATATGACATAATATTATGACATTGTATTAATGGAACATGGCCTATTTTCTTAGGTAAGGGAAGTATCATAGTACTATATGACCGTACTATATATATCACCTTGACACTTCCTGGTTGCAGACCGTGTGCAAAGAGTGGAAGTGCTTAACAAGAAACCAGGGTACACAAACATTGACTGATGAAGGAGGAAACTATTTTTAAAAAAATTATGTGACTTTGTTTTATGCTGTGGGAAACAAAGAAAGTACCATCAATGTCATTAGCCTGTGTTGTGTTCATTTATTCAGCTATATATATATATATCCAACTGCATGAACTTGTGGTCATAAAGTTTTGAATGCATGCATGGATCCTGTTTACGTTTGTGTGCATCACTGTGAAATTTCATATCATACCATCGACTGGTGATATTGGTACTAACTGGTACTTGTACGTTTCAATTTGTAGCCATTTTGTACACACTACTATAGCTTGACTTTTATTCATTCATGCACAAACACAAACGAGCACCCATACACACACACACACACACACACACACACACACACACACACACACACACACACACACACACTGCACACGCACACCATACACTCCCACACACCCACAACCCTAGCCCTACACTCATCCAGCCCCACATATGTCTAGTTCTACACTCATCCAGCCCCACATATGTCTAGTCCTACACTCATCCAGCCCCCTAGCCCTACACTCATCCAACCCCACACTTCTAGCCCTACACATGTCTAGCCCTACACTCTTCCAACACCACACATGTCTAGCCCTGTAGCCGTCTAGCCCCACACACATCTATCCCTATGCCCACCAAGCCCTACACTACAAACATCCCTTTCTTGTTTCATCTCCTTATGAGGAATTGACAGACAGTCATCCCCTCTCCTTTTACCATATGAGTACAGATTATTAATTACGTATGTGTACAACTAAATATAACTTAATAGGGCTAGAGCTAGACATGTGTAGTTACTTCTACTGATGTCAGTGGTTTGGATACGTGTGTTTGAGCAATTGCATAATGTGCACATGCAGATTGTGTGTGCATCTCATTGTAGGCTTATTGCACACTTTTACGTCACGATTCATTCACAATATTATAAAATACTTTGGACATCTTTGGTTTAATCAGATACAAATGTAAACATATTTCCTTTCTTTTTTACACATAACTAACATCTGGTCCATTTAATTAAATTTAATATATTGAAACATCATGATTGATAACATTTCTCTGAAATCCCTGCACTACTAATCTTAAATGAGTAATACTGTTATTGTAAGTGTATGAAGATATGAAGGAATACCGTCTGGTGTCTTGTTAGTCTCTAGCCCTGAGTTTCATCTCTGCAAACTTCAGTGAACGACTGCTAGAGGTAAATGTTTCCCAGTTGATTCCCCTATAATAAGATGATGTATCGTGATAGTAACGACCATTTAGTGTTGAACACATGCAGGAATTGTGCCACCAAGGACTGTAGGTGAGTGCACAGTTAATCCCAGTCTGATCATTATCTCTGTCGTGTGTAGAGAATGGCATTCCATTAAGATAATGACCACCACGTCCCCGCAGTATACTATCCCCAGCTGTTCCACTGTAGCCTGCAATCTGTAGTGTGTAGTTGCTGTCTGCATTCCCCACCATAAAGAAGTTGTAGTAGGCGTATTTCTTCTCTCCTTTGAAATCAGCCATGTTAATTCTCAGTTCAGTTCTGGCAGTGCTTGTAGTGAGGCAATGGATCTTGTCCAATCCCAGCCAGTGTTCTCTGCAGGTTTTGCCAAAGCCCGAAACATAGTCACTCCAACCTCTATTGAAATTCTCAGATCCATCCATTCTTCTCTGGAAGACAGTGTACTGACTGGCGCAATAAACTTGGAATGGTTTTTGGTTGGGACAACAAGGATCAATAGTGTAGACTCCATCAAGGGTACATCCCCTGTCATAGACTTCCTCACAGTTGCGAGGTGTTGGCAGTCCAGGGTTACCTAATGGAGGAAATGTGTGAAAAAAATTGTTGTGATTGGTCACTAGAATGATCTAATGTGTATTATTAAGTGTGAGCACACACACACACACACACACACACACACACACACACACACACACACACACACACACACACACATACACACACGCACACACACACAAACACATGCACACACACACACACACACACACACACACACACACACACACACACACACACACACACACACATACACACACGCACACACACACACACACACACACACACACACACACACACACACGCACACACACACACACACACACACAAACACACACACACACACGCACACACACACACACACACACACACACACACACACATACACACACACACCCGCACACACACATGCACACACACACACACACACACACACACACACACACACACACACACACACGCACACACACACACACACACAAACACACACACACACACGCACACACACACACACACACACACACACACACACACACACATACACACACACACCCGCACACACACATGCACACACACACACACACACACACACACACACACACACACACACACACACACACACACATATATATATACACACCCACACCCACACCCACACACGCACACACACACACACACACACACACACACACACATGCACACACACACACACACACACACACACACACACACACACACACACACACACACACACACACACACACATTAAAATATGTACAGTAAACTAGGTACGTATGTCTAACATCTGTATAGGTCTAACCGAGACTGGTCACACAACTAATACAATAGGCCGGTCTAACCAGTGATGGAGACTCACTACAATGTGGGGTTTATGCTATGTTTGTGCACTGTTTTCCCACTCAAAATGACATCCACTCCAGTGTTACTGTGCCCAAGTCAACTTATTATGATTATATGATAGTCTTTTAAATTTGCTAATGACTCCTATGTTACAGTTAAAGTAAGTAGTGTAACTAAATACTAAAGTAATATATTACGTAGCTATAGTATTATTACTATTGCAGGAATTAAATGAAATAACTAAAATACCTATCTTGCAACTAGTAATACATTACAAATAGCTCTGTGGTGAAAGTAATACATTACAACATTCTACAACTGAATAAGTTTGTGGCTATAATATAGACTATAAGTGAAGGCAGAGATTCTGTCATCAAGGACGACACAGAATTGTTAATAAGATGGTCGCATTATTAGTGCTCTGGGCTGCACTACATCTGCAGTATACCAGCAGATATTGTCTTGGTTGGGAAATCTACTACATTTGTTTCGTGAATGGCCAAGTTTGATTTTAACATTCAGTGATTACATGCTATGTTTATGTTCACCTTTAGGAGCTAGGGTTAAAGTTTGCACTGGGATGCAACTTGGAGGTAGTTTGGAGGAGCAAATGTAATCTATAATATTATTACTAGTTAAATGTATTATTAATATGTAACTGTAACACATTACAAGTTTTCAAAGTAATACAATGAGATTATTTTTCAAAAGTAACGACCCCAACCCTGGTACCAGGAACCGCTTATACCAAGTAATCTCAAAATTAATCTCTGTTGGGCTTTATTTAGAGTAGGCCTCCATCTGAGGTAATCCTCGTCACTACCACTGTGCCCTCACATATACGTATCAGAAGCTACTCTCAACCAGTCCTGCTCTGGTGTAGCTGTGAACTGCATGTACTATATACATGCATGTGACTCACATTGTCCATATGTTGTAGCAGCTAGTAGAAGTATCCCAATAGTTGCTGTTCCAAGACTGAAGTGGACCATGTTGTGTTGTTCCTGATCTGAATGGTAACTCTTTATCCTTGTTCTCTGGTACTTGATGTTTCTGTTGGTTGAGCTGTGGTCTTTTATAGGAGCTGTTGGTGGGTGTGTGGTGGGAGTTGTATTTCCATGGCAACATGCTGTTTACTATAATCATATAATGGTATTAAGATGACATCGATATTGAAAAATTCTTCAGTGGTTTGTTGTTTACATTGAAAGTAGATTACTGGTGGTTTCAGGTCACCATATTAATAATTGTGTCACTATGTAGAAATCATTGTTAAAATAATTATTGATGGAATGTTCTTGTGGTTTATTTTCCTGTACAGCGTTACAACAGAATTTTGATGGATTCCCATTATGATAACTATAATACAATGTACAAGTGAGAAATCTTCACTGTCTTGTATTAGTTCTAAGCATTATTATATGTTATTTTCAGTGTGACTTTGCGGGTCTCACTCTTCCCTGAATACATGCTCTGTAAGTGTCCTTAGTAGAGAGGGTCCACTGTTTTGGGTTTTAAATGTTATTCCAGAGATGTCCTCTCTAGAGAGGGTCTACTGAATATGACTTGATGAGCCATCTTGTTTGACAATGTGTCTGTTGCCTGAGCTGTTAACAGCTGATGGACCTGGTTTGCTGTGCATAATGTGCAATGCTGTAATCCATCTCTGATGTGACCATCCACCCAGTGTGTGTGTGTGCATGTGTACGCATGTGTGCATGAGTACATGTGTGTGTGCATGTGTACGCATGTGTGCATGAGTACAAGTGTGTGTACATGTGTGTGTGTGTGTGTATGTGTGTGTGTGCGCGCGCGCACGCATGCGCACTTGGGAAATGCATATGTGCATGTACATTTAAACTCTGTTAGCAGTACTCCTGGATAGTAAGTACTCACTGCTCTGTCCCTACCTCACGCAATAACATTGAAAGCACCTTGGATAGTAATTACCTCTGATAGTGAGTACCTATTTTGCCTTCCCGCGGAGGTACTTATTATCCAAGTTCTACTGTATTATTTTGAATGCGTACCTCATGCAATAACATTGAAAGCACCTTGGATAGTAAGTACCTCTGATAGTGAGTACCTATTTTGCCTTCCCGCTGAGCTATTATCCAAGTTCTACTGTATTATTTTGAATGCGTACCTCATGCAATAACATTGAAAGCACCTTGAATAGTAAGTACCTCTGATAGTGAGTACCTATCTTGCCTTCCCACTGAGCTACTATCCAAGTTCTACTGTATTATTTTGAATGCGTACCTCATGCAATAACATTGAAGGCACCTTGGATAGTAAGTACCTCTGATTGTGAGTACCTATTTTGCCTTCCCGCTGAGGTACTTATTATCCAAGTTCTACTAAGCTGAGCTCAGGGTTCTAAGCTGAGGTACTTATAAGTCTGCAATCCACTTTTGAATCAGTAACGTTGGTCCTATTTTGAATGACTGGAGTTGCCTGTATGCTGGGGTCTTGCTAATCTCTGTCTCTGAGCTTCATTTCAGCAAACTTCAGTGAGCGACCAGTCCCAGTGAATGTTTCCCAGAGAATTCCATACCAACCAGGCGTAGTGTCATGATAGCAGAATGCATTCAGTAGTGAGCACATGCATGACTTGTGCCACCATGCTCCATAGGTGCCAGCACAGTCAAAACTACTGCTCTCATCATTGTCTCTGTCGTATATGTAGAGAATGGCATTCCATTGATATTATGCCACTCATGCTATGCTGTATACTATCCCCAGCTGTTCCACTGTAGCCTGCAACCTGTAGCTTGTAGTTGCTGACTGCATTCCCCACCATAAAGAAGTTGTAGTAGGCGTATGCTTTTGCTCCTCAGAAATCAGCCCTGCATGTCGATTCTCAGTTCAGTTCTGGTAGTTCTTGTAGTGAGGCAATGGATTTTGTCCAATCCCAGCCAATATTCTCCACATGCAGATTGTGCCAATTAAAGCCCGAAACATAGTCATTCCAGCATTGAGTAAAATTCTCAGATCCATCCATTCTTCTCTGGAAAACAATAGATTGATTGGTGCAATAAACTTGGAATGGTTTTTGATTGGGACAACAAGGATCAATAGTGTAGACTCCATCATGGGTACATCCTCTGTCATAGACTTACTTGTAGTCTCGAGGTAGTGGCAGTCCTGCATTGCCTGTACAGTAACCATGTATAGCACTCAATTTCCATTGAGTGCTATACATGTTTGTTTACTTGGTACCATAGTAATAATATTACTATGTACTCATTATTCTGTGTTTATGAGGACGTATTATGCAAATTTGATATCAATGGTCACATTGCAAAATTGATTTATATTATTACACATTTTGTAACATTAGTCTGATGATTGAACGAGTTTCCATTTATCAAAGTAGTTTGACACTCATCAGTTGCAGTATTGAGGACCTCTACT
>CAUJGJ010000434.1:2579116-2584116 GCA_963170055.1 Halisarca cf. caerulea
CAGTTCGCATTCTACAGAATATTTCGTTTGTGCTACAAAGTAATAGTCAATCATGATCATGCAGCTTATACTGGTCAGTATATTTGCACATTCACAATACCACTAATAGTATCCATGTAATATGTAGTGTCCATCGTGAATCATCATTTTGTAATCATAACTGTGTGCATATTTCAGTACTAAACCAAATGTGCACAGTAAACTATGTATAGCTAGCTCTTTTCAAGTCAAAACTCTGAAATTGTTCCACTGAGTGGAATTTCAGCTAGTCATGTTCATGTATTCAATTTAGTTTTATTGTACAGGGGAACACTGTTTATAGTATATCGCTCACATGGGAAAGCAATATTCCTAATGTATATATCCAAAATATTCTATCATCATAATGAAAATTATCATATTGTCTTGACTTTTATATACAACAGGGAATTATAATCTAAAGTCCTTTATCCAGAATATTCCTTTAGGTGGCGTTACTTATAATATATTTTATTCCTTTATGTGTTGTTTGAGTACTGTATGCATAATGATGTGCATTTCAATGACTTACCGTTAGTACATTGAGCAGTTGTGGTGTGTGCTCCAGCTAGGATGAGTCCAATAGTAATGGTGACTGATAGCACTAAATTATCCATTCTCATCTTGTCTCAGTAGTTGATGTAACTGTAGTAACCTCCAGTGATTCTCCACTTGTTGTCCTTATCACTGCACTTGCAAACAGTTCTTCTGCTTCACTTTATAGCCACTCTGCTCTTCTCATATGTACAGAATAATATTGTACAATGCTTATTGCACTGCTTTACATTCTAAGTATGGTTGTACTAAATATAGAATCTGATATTATGTCATGATGCTCTATTTATAGTTTTCATGACTCATCGCTTATCCCAGCAAGGCCTAGTAATGCTAAAGAAGCAATGATGCTAATCACCTGTACATGTGGATGTTGACTACTGCACGGCTACCAGGATGTGTATGCATACATGTACAGATACGCATACAGTGTGTGTGTGTGTGTACGTGTGTGTGTGTGTGTGTGTGTGTGTGTGTGTGTGTGTGTGTGTGTGTTTGCGTATGATGTGTTTAAACCTTCTTTGTTTGGTTTAGAATGTACACTGGGGTTGATGTGTACTTCTTAGTCTTGCACTGATCTTAGCATTACTTATTTGCATATATTATCATATATGACGGCCTAATATTATTGTACATGCTCACTGGAGTGCAGTATGTGTGGTATAATGTATACGTGTGTGTATTGTATCATTAGAGCACTGAGCATTCATGGTATGTGCATACGTACATATTATGTGTTCCAAATGGGAAGAGTCTAATAGTAATGGTCACTGCTAGCAACTGTGCTTGTATACCTATGTATCCAACCCTGTACCCATCTAGTCATACATGTCTAGCTCGAGCTGTGGCCATTCAACTTTACACATGTCTAGCCCTATACCTGTCTAACCCCACACATGTCTAGCTCTATACCTGTCTAGACCCGCACATGTCCATATAGCCCTATACCTGTCTAGCCTCACACATGTCTAGCCCTATACCAGTCTAGTCCCACACATGTCTAGCACTATGTTCATCCAGCCCCACATATATCTAGCCCTATACCCATCTAGCTCCATACATTCCATGCCCATCTAGCCCCACATGATTGCTTTATGTGAAATCGACAGACACTCATCTATACAGCCATTTTTCCATAATATTAGTACATAATGTGTAGCTTCTGCTGATGTCAGTGGTTTGGAGTAATGGCACAATATGTATGTATGTATGTATGTGCAGTTTATGTTTGCATCAGTTTAGTGGACTTACACATGTATTTAATATTATGTTTTCACATTTGTATCATTCACAACATCTTCAGATATCTTACGAATTTGATACAAAGATATCCATATTTTATTTCTTCACACATAATCAACATAATTAATTAATTATTAAAACTAAAATGATTGAGTATTTCTTGGAACTCCCTACACTTCTAATGACTGAATACTATTGTTTTTAATTGGAAGTGTATGAAGATGTGACGGATTAGTGTCTGATATCTTGTTAGTCTCTAGCTCTGAGTTTCATCTCTGCAAACTTCAGTGAACGACTGCCTGTAGTGAATGTAACCCAGTTGATTCCCCTCCATGAAGGTGATGTATCATGATAGTAACGACCATTTAGTGTTGAACACATGCAATTTTTGTGCCACCAAGGACTGTAGCTGTTTGCACAGTTAAAATTGCCACCAGCCTGATCATTATCTCTGTCATGTGTAGAGAATGGCATTCCATTGATATTATGTCCACTCGTGCTATGCTGTATACTATCCCCGGCTGTTCCACTTTAGCCTGCAACCTGTAGCTTGTAGTTGCTGTCTGCATTCCCCACCATAAAGAAGTTGTAGTAGGCGTATTTCTTCTCTCCTCTGAAACCAGCCATGTCAATTCTCAGTTCAGTTCTGGCAGTTCTTGTAGTGAGGCAATGGATCTTGTCCAATCCAAGCCAGTGTTCTCTGTAGATTTTGCCAAAGCCCAGAACATAGTCACTCCAACCTCTATTGAAATTCTCAGATCCATCCATTCTCCTCTGGAAGACAGTGTACTGATTGGTACAATAAACTTGGAATGGTTTTTGTTCGGGACAACAAGGATCAATAGTGTAGACTCCATCATGGGTACATCCTCTGCCATAGACTTCTTTACAATCCCGAGGTGTTGGGAGACCAGGGTTACCTGTACAGAGGAAGTGTATAGAACAAGCTGTTTTGATTGGTCAGCATGATAAAATACAAATCCACTTGCATATAATGCACACACGCACACACACACACACACACACACACACACACACACACACACACACACACACACATACACACACACACACACACACACACACACACGCACACACACACACACACACACACATACACACGCATGCCTGCACACACACACATACCAACACACACTAAAACAGTAAACTATGTACAGTAAAATCTCGATAATTAGAACCATGATAATTAGAATATCTGGCTTAATTCAAACATTGATGAATGTACAGTTCCTAATGTAGGGAGTACATATGTGGCTGGTTAATTAGAACTTATGGATAATTAGAACTTTTTTACCGGAAAATCAAGGTTCTAATTATAGAGATTTCACTGTATGTCTAATATCTGTGTATCAGTGTTGTGATAATGGTATATAATATTAGTAATTGTAATCAATTATTGTAATAAAGTATACATTTGCTGGTAATGCTAATGTAAATGAAGCTGTTTCAGTCTCAGAGTAGTCATAATGGTATATAGTTGGTATTCTATTGCTATTTGAATCACATTAGCACAATTACCACGCAACTACTCTGATGTATATTGTTACATATCTGGATATATTTTGCTCTCTAAGGAGGTAGATTTTGGCTAGTTTGAGGCTCACTACTATGTGAGATTTCTGCCCTATGTGGCCAAATGGGATTTTTTGCACTGTTTCCCTATACTTGATGTGACAATCACTCCAGTGTTAGGTTACCAAAATTATACTATCTGTGATAGTCTTCAGCTGATGACTCCTGTCTTGCAGTTAAAGTAGGGACCAGGGACCACTTTTAGTAAGGAAATTGTGCATTATTGTTTTTAGCCTCAAATTAACATCCAGTGGGCTTTATTTAGAGTAGCCTCCATCTGAGGAAATCATCTTCTCTATATCAGCCAGTGTACACCACACATATCAGACATGCACTGCCCTCAACCAGTCCTGTTCTGATGTAGCTGTCAACTACTGTTCATGTGTTGTGTGACTCACATTGTCCATATGCTGTAGCAGCTAGTAGAAGTATCCCAATAGTTGCTGATCCAAGACTGAAGTGGATCATGTTGTGTTGTTCCTTATCTAACTGGTCTCTCTTTATCTTTGTTACTTGATGTTTCGGACGGTTGAGTTGTGGTCTCTTATAGCATCTGTATGTGGGTGTGTACAAGTGGGAGTTGTGTTTCCATGGTAACACGCTGGTTACTATAGTTTCGGTATAGATACGTAGGAGATATTATATTGAAAAACTTTAGTGGTTTGTTGTTTACATTGAAAGTAGATCACTGGTGGTTTCAGGTCACCATAAAAATTATTGAGTTGTGTATGTTCTTATGGTTTGAAATCTGATAGAAATACGTACTATTAAGTGTAATGAGTCAGTAATCTGCAATTAGTGTAAGTATATATTCACATGTTATTTTCAATGTAACTTTGTGCATGGGCCTCTGTCTTAATTTGAGTTCCCTGAATACATGTTCTGTCACTGAGTACTATAATCCTTAGTAGAGAGGGTCCCCTGCTTTGGGCTTTGGATGTTATCCCAGAAATGCCCACTTTGGAGAGGTTGTATATATAACACTTAAGATTACTTTATATACATCCTATCATTTTGCTTGTCTGTTGAGCTGTTAACAGCTATTGGTACTGGTTTGCTGACTGTGCATGATGTACAATAGTGTGCTCCACCTCTGCTGTATCCATCCACTCTGTGTTGTGTGTGTGTGTGTGTGTGTGTGTGTGTGTGTGTGTGTGTGTGTGTGTGTGCGTGTGCGTGTGTGCATGTGTGTGTGTGTGTGTGTGTGTGTGTGTGTGTGTGTGTGTGTGTGTATGTGTGTGTTTGTGTGTGTGTATGATGTATTTGAAACCTTTCTTGTTTGGTTTAGTATGTACACTTAACCTGTGCAATTGCAATACATATAATATTATATATCCAGGAGTATTACCATGAATTCAGGAGTATGTATATTATGTACTATCCTACATACTTATCAACCAAGTTTCACTGTATGATGAACTGGCAGCTGCGATGTGTTGGGCTGGGCTGCTGCTGAAGAGCGGTGGCGTGTCCACGTACATACACACACACACACACACAGCCCTAACTACATACACCAGCAGAAGTTGTATACATAATATGTTTTGATATAAGGACCTGTTAACGTTTGAAAACCATTTATACCCATCTTA
>CAUJGJ010000434.1:2589116-2591616 GCA_963170055.1 Halisarca cf. caerulea
TGCAGTTGCACCATTCTCTAGAGGTCAAGTAGGACTTTCCTCCAAGGAAGCCATGCACTATATGAAGGGCAGTGCTATTTCGTATATGTGTTATACAAAAACCTAATCACCTACCATACAGGCCCATGCACTTGCACTCTGCAGGTAGCTCTCAACTACAACAGTTACTACATGTGTGACTCACATTGTTCATATGCTGTAGCAACTAGTAGAAGCATCCCAATAGTTGCTGATCCAAGACTGAAGTGGATCATATTGTGCTGTTCCTGATCTGTATGGTATCTCTTTATCCTTGTTCTTGACCTGCTACTTGATGTTTCTGTTGGTTGAGCTGCAGTCTTTTATAGTGTTAGTTGTAGGTGAATACAAGAGGGGGGTGTTTCTATAGCAACGTGCTTATCACCATATATTTGTGTTATTGGCATGGAAAAGATTTGAAAGAATACTTAAATGGTTTGTTGTTTACATTGAAAGTAGATCGCTAATGGTTTCCGGTCACCATAATTGTGTTATGTACGCAATAGTTATGTGTATTCATATACTTCAAGGGTCTCTCCATTGCAGAATATGTCTACGTACCGCGCGCGTGTGTGTGTGTATGTGTGTGTGTGCGTGCGTGCGTGCGTGCATGCGTGTGTGTGTGTGTGTGTGTGTGTGTGTGTGTGTGTGTGTGTGTGTGTGTGTATGCTTGTGGTCGTATGCATTTCAGCGAAAATATGGTCGATTCTAATGTAAGGGCGGCCATGTTTTTTCTGTGTCATCCCTACACATGAACCACTACCGTGGTTCATGATAATACATTGACTGGGATAATCCACCACACTGGTAAATCCACCAATTGAAAGTGTCAACATTGAATTGCATGGGATGTCAAGAACATACTTTTAATAGTAGAAGATGTGTACAAGTGTACGCAGGAAGACTCTTATCTTGTACACTCTGCAAAGGAGTACTTGCTGTACATGTTTGGGAGACTCAGCATCACTTTGTATGTACTATCCCAGGTATTTATCAACCAAGCTCCACTGTATGGTGAACTAGTAGCTATAATAGTTTTTGTATAATTATTTATTGCATGGATATAGTAGCTTTTATATTGGTATTAATTGCTATAATAATAATATACATTCTGAGCTTAATATGAAAATGTAGTATGCAAGTGTCAATGGTCATATATGGTACATACAAGCATGCAGACAGTGACTGCACATTGTCAATTTTGTAACATTAACCTGATACATGTTTGGATGAGTTCCTATTATTAAAGTAGTTTGACATTCATCAGTTCAAGTATGTAGAACCTGTACTGGTTAATCTCTAGCTCTGAGTTTCATTTCGGCAAACTTGAGGGTAAAATCTAGACGAGATTTATCAAACGAGGCCCAATAAACACTCTCATAAGAAAATTCTGGTGATGTTACATAGTGGTAGATGCCATTGAGTTGTGAATAGGTACAACATTTGTACCACCATCCTCCCTTCCAAAGTTGGGCACAGTCATCACTGCACTGGCCATTGTCTATGTCATGTGTGGAGAATGGCATTCCGTTTAAATCAACATTTTTATCACCTTTGCCCACCCTTAAACTATCCCCGGCTGTTCCACTGTAGCCTGCAACCTGTAGCTTGTAGTTGCTGTCTGCATTCCCCACCATGAAGAAGTTGTAGTAGGCGTATTTCTTCTCTCCTCTGAAGTCAGCCATGTCAATTCTCAGTTCAGTTCTGGCAGTGCTTGTAGTGAGGCAATGGATCTTGTCCAATCCAAGCCAGTATTCTCTGCAGATTTTGCCAAAACCCGAAACGTAGTCACTCCAACCTCTGGTAAAATTCTCAGATCCATCCATTCTTCTCTGGAAGACAGTGTACTGATTGATGCAATAAACTTGGAACAATTTTTGGTTGGGACAACAAGGATCAATAGTGTAGACACCATCGCGGGTACATCCTCTGTCGTAGACTTCCTTGCAGTCCCGAGGTATTGGCCATCCAGGATTACCTGTGAAATGGTACAAAAGACATAGTTATACGGCATATACACGGCAGAATGTACCTTAGAACTCAGTGTCGAAAGTACCACCACTTAGCATTTCAACTATATTCCAGAATACTCAATATTTCAGTGTGAGATTTACTCAACAAGTAATTCGAGTTA
Organism: Halisarca cf. caerulea; assembly: GCA_963170055.1. NCBI lineage: Eukaryota > Metazoa > Porifera > Demospongiae > Chondrillida > Halisarcidae > Halisarca > Halisarca cf. caerulea. The sequence continues at coordinate 2,591,269 of CAUJGJ010000434.1, forward strand.
AAAACTTGTGGGGATGCTGCCCCAACATTCAAATCAATTACCAAATATTGAAGGGTAAGTGCACAGCTGAACATTTATTGAACCTTATGCATTGTTTTGTAAACAATTTCTAACGTATAAGCTCATAATGTTCTAGTAACTATTATATAAATTATTCTGTTATGAGACTTTCCTTCAAATCCGTATTATATATATACATATATACAAAATATACAGTATGTATATATGTGTGTGTGTGTGTGTGTGTGTGTGTGTGTGTGTTCATGCTGAACACACATGCTTTACTATTTTGGTCAGGGTTTGTAGTCAGCATGCTAACTGACTATTCTTTTAAAAAGAATTATTCTT
>CAUJGJ010000434.1:2599116-2609116 GCA_963170055.1 Halisarca cf. caerulea
GGTGTCTGGATTAATTTTCAAGCAGCCCGAGCTTATAATAGTAGATCTTACTGAAAATTTAACAGCTTCTGCATATTCTCTACAAAAGTTAAATCAATATTATTTTCGTTGTTATAACAAATTCAATCTTTTACAATATTTGAAAAAGAATGATTCTGCTTACTAATAGGTAAATTAAGGTCCTACTGAAGTATGGAGTGTGCCAATGTTTCTATAAACTCTGATTTGGCTTGTCTCCTCAGTCTCTATCTCTGATAAGTTTCATTTCTGCAAACTTGAGTGATCGACTGCTGCTGGTAATTGTACCCCAGATGACTGCCATCCAACCTCGTGTTGCTGTGTTGTGACGGTAGATGCCGTTCAACTGCGCTTGCATGCAGTTGTTATACCACCATCCACCCTTGTAGTTCTCTGCACAATTTACGGTGGTATAAGGGTCGTTGTCTCTGTCCCGTGTGGAGAATGGCATTCCGTTCAGATTTGTACCCTGGGTCAAACTATCCCCGGCTGTTCCACTGTAGCTTGCAACCTGTAGTTTGTAGTTGCTGTCTGCATTCCCCACCATAAAGAAGTTGTAGCGAGCATACTTCTTCAGGCCTCTGAAATCAGCCATGTCAATTCTCAGTTCAGTTCTGGGATATCTTGTAGTGAGGCAATGGATTTTGTGCAATCCCAGCCAGTGCTCTCCGCAGATTCTGCCAAAGCCCGCAACATAGTCCATCCAGTCTCTATCGAAATCCACAGATCCATCCATTCTTCTCTGGAAGACAGTGTACTGACCGGTGCAATAGACTTCAAATGGTGGTTGGTCCGGACAACAAGGATCAATAGTGTAGACTCCATCACGGGTGCATCCACTGTCATAGATCTCCTTGCAGTCCCGAGGCCATGGTGCCGAAAAGTTACCTGCGCATGCATGAAGAATTGTGAGAAACAAACAATTAAAGAGCAATCAGTTTGTCTCTGTTAGGCCATGCAAATAATTTTATGTTTCTGGTCCCCTTCCTGGTCAAAACATTGGGGGAAAAGAAGAAAAACAAGCGATTCGAGTTTAAAAAACTCGTGGGCCGCCTATACGGCCCTGGAAACTCGAATCGCTTGGAAATCGTCGTTATTGACTAAAATAATACTTTGAAGAACTCTTCTGGTCGAAAAGACTCTTCGCTGATAAAAGCAGGAGCAGACGAATGAATTTCACCGAAATATAGCCAAAAGATTACGTACCGACTTCGCGTCCGCCATGTTGTTGACATATATATATATATATATATATATATATATATATATATATTGACATCGTTCCGGACGTTCCGGACACTTCCGGTGAAAGTAAAAACAATATAGGGCCGCCTTCCGGCGGCCCAATTAGTGAGCATACTGGTTCATACCCTGACCAAAATCAGGGAAAGCATGTGTCTTTAGCATGAACGCAAACACAACCATTGTGTTATTGTGGGACTAGTGGCTGTCTTGTTCCATACATACATGCACTCCCCATCTAATATTGTGCTGTATAAGTTTGTATCATCTTTCAACTTGTTTTGGCTCAACATTCTTATTAGCATTACTAGTATCTATTCACAATTATGAGAAGCCTTCGATTGGGCATGGATTGGAAAAATAAAAATAAAAATAAATACCCTGTTGACCCCTGGAAAGATGACCTACACCACAACCATATATTTGTGTGGCCTTATATTACAGCTTTTTCATCATATATACAGTGAAACCTCTGTAATCCAACCATTTTTGGAACAAGAATAAAGCAGATTATAGGAGCTTGTCAGACTACAGAGTGCCTCTTACCATATACTGTAATATGGTAACTGTACCTAGCAATAAGAATATGGTCGGTTTAGAGAGAATATCGGATTATAGAGGTGTCAGATTAGAGAGGTTTCATTGTACTCAATGGCAAGGCTCTTTGTTCCCTATTACTTTACTGTAATAGTAAAATGTGTCACACAGACCACTGGTATGTGCAGAGGCCAAACCACCTGTCTATAATAATATACTGAGTCCACTGCATGTTGGTCAGCCTGTGGACCAGCCAGGCACCTCTACATAGTTATAGGACCGCCTGTCGATAGAGACCACTGTAGGTCAGCCTGTGGACCAGAAGTAATATATCATATACGGCACCTGGCCCCACATACAGTAGGACCGCCTGTCGATAGAGAGCAATGTAGGTCAGCCTGTGGACCAGAAGTAATATATCATATATGGCACCTGGCCCCACATACAGTAGGACCGCCTGTCCATAGAGACCACTGTAGGTTGGTCTGTGGAACAGCCAGCCATTATACTACAACATTACAGTAAAACCTCCATAAAAGGACCTCCAAAATGTATATAGAAATGTCCTTTAACAGGACACCATTCCTCTATCTCATTTGAGTACGTCCCTCACATTGTCATGTGTACAGTTGGATCCTCCCAAATAAAAGAACACCACCATAAACAGGACAGTTTACTGTGGTCCCATTGGGGTCTTTACTGTATGCACAGCCCTTCCACATAAGGACCTTGTATCTATGGAGACCATACATATGATCAGTTGATCCCTTGAGTGGTCATTAATTATTATACAGATTAAAATTTATGCATAATATGTATAAAGTGTATTGAGACTTGTTTTAAACAGCACTAATTAAAGTATAACATTAATTCTTACTAATGATCATGAGAGCCGCTTTGGGTGTCAACAACCTGTAGCTGGCCATTACATGAAGCATGCTGCACAAGATATCATGCGGCCATGAAAACTCTATTCAAGGTGCATATATTATACTGCTATAGACCACTGATCAATGCATGTGCTCCTGGCAGTGTAGAACTAAGTACAGTAACACTTGCCCTCACCCTGTCCTGGTGCAGGCTGTACAATACCTACTGTCTTTTCTGTGTCATTTTGTGTCTACCTACTCTATAGTAATATGCATGAAAATGAATGCGAATGGCAAATTAACTTGGAAACTATAATAGTAAAACTCTGTTGGTAAGTACCTTGGTTAGTATGTTAGTAGTAGTTAACGGAAGTCTTATAATGCATTCTTATAGTCACTGATGGAAGTGGATAAAATGTTCCATAAATAAACAGCTAAGATAGAAGGGAAGGCAAAATAGATACTCCCAATCAGAGTTTCTTGCTGTCCAAGTTGCCTGTCAGGGGTATTGCATGAGGTAGGGACAGAACAATGGAGTATGTATATCCTGTTCTTATGTGTTGTGTGACTCACATTGTCCATATGCTGTAGCAGCTAGTAGAAGTATCCCAATAGTTGCTGATCCAAGACTGAAGTGGATCATGTTGAGTTGTTCCTGATCTGAATGGTATCTCTTTATCCTAGTTCTCTAGTACTTGGTATTTCTGCTGGTTGAGTTAGGAGTTATCTTTTATACGTGTTGTTAGTGGGTGCGTACAAGTGATTAAGGTCAACATGACAAAGTTTGTTACCATGGATACTGTCATGCAGACCTAGGGCTATACTTAAGAATCTTGCAATGTTGATAAGGTTTACATTAGCAGGGCAAAGATATTTGTCATACATTTCACTGGGTTCAGCAGCTGGGAGTGAGGGGGCTGGGTGGTGGGAGTGAGAAGGTGGGGGTTGAAGGTGAGGAATGAGGGGATGGGGGTGGGGGGATGGGATGGAAGGTGGGGAATGAGAGGGTGGGGCGAAGGTGGGGTGGGGATAGAAGGGTGGGGATGGAAGGGTGGGAATGAGGGGGTGGGGTTAGGGTGGGCTGAAGGGGTGGGGAATGAGGGTGTGGGGGCTAGGGTGGGGTGAGGGGTAGGGATGGAAGGTACGTGGGGAATGTGTGGTTGGGGATGGAAGGTGGGGAATGAGGGGGGATGGGGTGAGGGTGGGGTGAGCGTGTGGGAATGAAAGGTGGGGAATGAGGGGGGGTGGACGTAGGTGAGGGGATGATGGTTGGAGGCATAAAAGTACAAGTATTTAATAGTATCAAAATTATAGTGTTGTAATCAGTTAAACCATAGAGTTAAAACTTTGAATTCATAGTAGAGCATTAACTGGATCACAGGTATATATTTATAATATTCACAAGAATATGCCGAAATTTACTGTTACAGTGTTCTTTATAATGGGTTCCCACTGTACTTATAATGTTACAGTACTTGGTGTATATGTTTATGTATGTTATGTGAAAGAAACACACGGTATATAACATGTACTGTTTTCCGCTTTGCATTACTTTGTGCAAGCAAAGGTGACCATTGCATGGTGTGATATCCTTCGCAGATCAAGTTCTGCTTTCCACTTTGACACTTTTCTTTAAGATGCGTTTCGATGCGGAGCATCGATCACACTTCTGTACTTATTTCCATACTTTATGGTAACTCCTGGTCTGTAGAATGCGTAGCTTTATGAATTGTTGCTAAACTCTACATACAACTCATGCATTGTGACCTGAAGCACTTTCACTGTTACATTACATATATTTGGAGCACAATCCAACACATGAATGAATGCAAACTTCTGAGCCACTAAGGTGGAGAAAAATATTATATGGTCGACTTATTGTCTCCTTGAATACATGACACTTTCATAGTAATATTATATAATATTAGTATGTGTTGGTATGAAACATTAATGCAGATCTTACAATTGTCGGAATTTGCTGTGGTGTGCATTCAATGGCTTCATTGGTGAGAGAGGAAAAGTTAGGGAAATGAAAGCCTGAGTGATTTGCACATAGTTGCACCAGAACTAATCAAAATACGATTAGCTCTTTTACAGATCAATATATTCATGTTTATAATAAGGTTATATAAGATATAATATTATGATGACATGGCCTATTGCCATCTTGCCCAACGACTGTCTGTTGCTGTCCAAAAGGGCAATACATTGTCCGTCCGCGGATCAATGCAATAGACTACTTTTTTGTGTTTTGTTTGTTTTGTTGTTGTCTTTCGTTTACTTGATTGTTTTTTTTTCTTTGGATGTATGTTGTAGGTGTACTGTTTTGTTTCTGTATGCATAGTTATAATATTATTGTTATTGATAATAATACTTCTTCTATATATTACAGTGTAATATAATTTTTGTGTATTATATATCATAATAATATTATTATATTATGATTATTATATTCTAATATTATATAATTATTAAATTCATGGTTATAAGCATAATATGCTAAGTCAATAAGCGTTGCTTATACAGTCAAACCTCAGTATAACGAACCCCCTCGGGACCACTGAAAAGGTTCACTATATCAGGGTTCATTTTCATAGAGTAAACAGGTGTACATTCTAAGGTCTATGTTCGTTATATCAGGGAGTTCATTGTATCCAGGGTTCATTATAGTGAGGTTCGACTGTAGTTAATGTACATGCATAATCCTTAATTCCAGTGGGCCCCTGTTAATCGCATACCCTCTGGACCAGGCCAAATTATTCCATTATCCAGAATATTCCTCAATCCAGAACATACATTCCTGCTGTGCCAATAGTGGAATTGTCTTTGTATATTAAAAATATGAATATTTGCATGTATTATAAATATAAACATATACAATGGATGGAATAGAAAGTTTAAAAAGGGAATTCTAAGAGGAAGTAAGCAATGTTATAGATTTTTCACTGCAGGGTTGCTATAACTGACTTGCAATTGGATTAACTTGTGTTCACAGTGCTATTCTTATGAGCAGTACAGTTCATATATTATTTGAATATGAATGATTTCAAATTCTTATTCCTATATCCAAAATATTCCTTTAAGTGGTATTCCTTTGAGGAGTTATTTTACTACAGTGAATATATATACAAATGATTCTGCAGTACTTGCAGTTTACATTCCATTGACCAGAATACTCCTTTAACTGTTATGCGATTAAGTGGACCACTGTATTGGCAAAATGGAGGCCATCCCATATTGCGGAATCTACCTTGACCACCATGCATGCATGTACATGTGACTGTGAGTATAATACTCACATTACAAGCACCCTCTATATATATGATCCTCAAGCACCCTCTATATACATGAATGTAATCTGAATGAACGTATTGTTTGACTCAGTAGCTCACATTTTGATTTAGTGTACTTAATAAAGCAGTTAACAGCATACATTTTAATTCCTACTATTTCCCATGTGCTTTATCTATTATATGCTTGTAAGAACACTGTTAATGAATAATGGTATATATATATATATGATCTGGTGGGGACCATTAAAGCCTATAGGTGTATATTGACAGATCCAGCTAGCAGGTGACATCATTATACAGTAAGTACTGAATATATAGTGACCTTCTTGTATAGTACTGATAAAGAACGTACACCCGTGTGTACACACATAAGTACATGCATGCACACACACTGGTACCTGCGTATGCACATACAGATGACAACATGCACACAAACATGCATGTTAGCACACACACACACACACACACACACACATATATACACATACACACACACACATGCACGCACACAAACACATACACACATACACACACACACACACACACACACACACAAACACATGCACAACTGCACATATATAATATTTTACATAAAGATGCTAGGATTGGTGTGTATTATAATATTAGTATGATGTGTGCATGTATTATAATAATATGTATATATACATGTATGTATAAATGAATGACATTGTATACTTTGTATAGGGCACAAGCATGCATCTTAACTTTAATACACTAAACTTATCACATTATTAAGAATTGTTATCATGTTAAATACAAAGCACACAATCATGGAATACAATCTGTTTGCAAATGTAATATTTATGCATATCACATGTACAATTTTACTTAATTGTTTATCTATTTATTATGTTATGCTGTGTTAATTATGAAGCTAAACATTGCTAATTATAGAGTTAAACATTAATCTATATAGTGATTATACACAATACTTTCAACCTCGAAAACGCAGCTTCATTTGGGCAAACTTGAGAGAGAGCCACCTGTTACTGAAAGTAAACCATACAACACCTTTGTGGGAAATAGTGGCTCCATTGAGGTAGCGTCCATTCAGATCCACATAGAAGCAGTTCCTGAACCACCCAGCTCCACCGTATGCAGATGCACAGTTTCTACCATTTTTATCATTGTCTCTGTCCTTGGTAGTGAAAGGCATCCCATTGTTGTGGGATGCTAAAGCATTCCCCGCAGTTCCTGTGTAACCCGCTACATTTAGTCTGTAGTTTGTTACTTTGTTACCCACTGAAAAAAAATAATAGCGGGCGTATTTGTAAACTCCATTGAAGTCAGCTAAATCCACCCTCAGTTCAGTTCTCGGTCTTCGTGTTGTGAGGCAGTGGATCTTCTCCAACCCTAACCAGTGCTCTCCTTTGAGCTGTCCAAAACCATTGACATATTCTGTCCATCCTCTGTAGAAGTTTTCAGATCCATCCATTCTTGACTGGAAGACTATCCATCTTCCATTCTTCATGTCACAGAAGACATCAAAGGGCTTATTGTCAGGGCACCCTGGGTCAATAGTGTAGACACCATCTTCTTTGCATCCTCTCTCATAAACTCCTCTGCAGTCACGAGGTATGGGCAATCCAGGTTCACCTGAAGATGGATTCAGTGAAACACACATGCATACATGGATACAGACTGCTACAGGCTGACACCGTGCACAGATGGGGAGATGGACTATTATTTTCTGTACATGTATAGATGTCATTAGATAGCAGGGGTGTAGCCAGGAATTTAGAAAAGGGGGGACAGATGAATAAGCAAATTTGTGGTCACGCCCACTGTAAGTAGCAGGCTTCTACTTCGTGAAACGGTTGCCACACGTGCTAATTTTATATGGAGCGATGAAGCGACTCAAAAGGTAGTTTAGAATCTTTCAAAGCTCTCTTTGAGGAGAAAAGTCAATTCTTCTCGAGTTTCCTGGAAAATTTTCTGACTTTGGGAGTAAAGTAAGGAGTTACATGTTCTTATTTAAAAGGATCAAAATAATTTTTTAATGTGAAATTCTGAAAAAGGGGGGCATTTGCCCCTTTTGCACCCCCCTCGCTACGCCCCTGGATAGATTTATTTTTATGAAAGTTAGGTAATATGTAGGAGTCAGGTTAATATTATCCATGATCAAAGGTACTGTAATTGATTATAGAAATTTATATACATGAAGAATACTTTGCCCATACGCATAATAATACCTGTAAGAGGTACCGTTATGTAAATATTTTCAAACAATGAACTAATAACCTATAGTCTATAGCCAATTAAGCATAACATTTAGCCTGTGAAATACACTATGTATCACATTCCAAATCTAATATTTCTAGCATAGTTATTACCAAATGTTGTGGCCAGAGTTTACCTGTTGTCTCCTACTCAGCCAATGTCTCACGCTTATAATATTTAATTAATGCCTTATACTTGATGGATTCTGGTATGCATATTATAATACTGTATACTTGCAATGGTGCAATGCTTATTACTGTACACCTATCAATATTTTATACATATTACGTACAAGGATCTTAAAGTTGAAGCAGATCAGAGAGAAGAATTATTTCTTAAAGTTTGGTCTGATATTTAAAATCGCAACCTCTTTATCGTGGGTGTGCTTTAAAATGTGGAATCTACCCTCAACCAGTCTTGTTCGATGTAACCGTTAACTACTGTTCATGTGTTCTGTGACTCACATTGTCCATATGCTGTAGCAGCTAGTAGAAGTATCCCAATAGTTGCTGATCCAAGACTGAAGTGGATCATGTTGTGTTGTTCCTGATCAGAATGGTATCTTTTTATCCTTGCTCTCTGGTACTGGATGTTTCTGTTGGTTGAGCTGTGATCTTTTATAGAAGTTGTTGGTGGGTGTGTACAAGTGGGTGTGCCCACAAGTTCATGAAATTATAGGGGGTAATGGTGGTGTGACAAGTGGGAGTGGTTTCTGTATGAACAAATTGAATAAGTTCTATAACTTAATATAACATTATTACAAAGTTCCTATTAACATCAATAAGGAATAATATAATACAATGGACATACAACATGTATAGTACGTTGGTCTATATTTCTGTGCATTTATATAGTAACTTCATAATAGTACGTAGTTTACCAGAAAATATGTGTGTATATAATTTAAAACTAAAGTTAGGCCGTAATTATGCATGCATGAGACCACTTGTCTGTCGAGACCACTGTAGGCTGGTCCGTAAACCACTTTAAAAATACATTTCAACCTGGCATGAATAATAATATACTGTATATTAATAGAAAAAAAAATAATTATATTTGCATCAGACTCCTATCCGCTATTTCATCTTATAAAGTGGAAATTACAAGAATACTATTGAATTATACTCCAATGCTAATGCATATTTCTGTGCAGTAATTGTTCAATTGAGGATGGTTTTCAAATGAAGCACAGCCACGGTGAAACCTGTCTAATGCCACATTTAAGAAGGACCACTTGTCTGTCGAGACCACTGTAGGCTGGTCCGTAAACCACTTTAAAATACATAGCAACCTGGCAATTGAGACCAAGGTGACCTGATAATAATTATTAGGGTCACTATAAGATAGTCCCTAGGGTTCTCTGTATATTTTGACATAATATATTATATATTATACATAATACTCCAAGATTATTGTTACTGTCACATGCGCATGTATTCACTAATATACATATATATATATATATATATATATATACATATATATATATATATATATATATATATATATATATATATATATATATATATATGCATTGTGTGATTGCAAACACAGAGCTAGTCTGACATTAATTCTTAACTCCTGCATTCGGGTTAATGCTTATATACACAAACACACCAACTAAGTACAACGAATTAAGAGTATCATAATAATATTATTATAATTATACCATGCTTAGTATACATTACACCAGGCATTATTGCAATGAGGGAAACTAAGGAGTGATATTATGCAGAGTTGTTGTGCTATTATTAATAAGCTATATAGCTCAATGTCATGAAATATTTTGATGTTTAATTA
>CAUJGJ010000434.1:2614116-2631616 GCA_963170055.1 Halisarca cf. caerulea
AGGTGTCCGGATTAGATCTGGCGTGCCACGTACTGTATTATAATATTATTAATTATTATGAAATTTGCTGTCACAAAAAATCCAAAAATATAATTATTATCATAAGTTTTTCATGCAGTGATTCAATTAAAAAAGCAAGAATAAAATTCGTGATCATAAAGTGATATGGATTGCAATAATTATTGCCCGCATCACAAATGATAGCTCTAGTGCGAACCACAAGATCATGTTCTGCTTGTGTTTTGTGATTCCAGTCAAAATAATGAGAATGAACAGTTTGTACAGATAAAAGTTAACTGTTTTTTAAGTCACAAGGCTTCTTTCACCTTCTTTATCAACGTCTCTATGCTACAACAAACAGTTGTGGACTCCACAGCCATGAGGAGGTCCATGAAGGTGTGAGATTTGTTGCTCTCCAGCCAAAGTTGAATAACCTGCAGAAGTAATGAGATGGAAATAGGTGTGTGTGTGTGTGTGTGTGTGTGTGTGTGTGTGTGTGTGTGTGTGTGTGGTGTGTGTGTGTGTGTGTGTGTGTGTGTGTGTGTGTGTGTGTGTGCGTGTGTGCCTGCGTGTGTGTGCATGTATGCAAGTGCATATACGTGTGGAGAATTTGGGTGGGTACAGGTGTGCCTGCTCATTTGAGCACCTGAGTGTGTGTATGTGTGTGTATATGTGAGTGTGAGTGTGTGTAACACAAAACTTGCAAACCATCAGACAGATGCAGAGGTCTTCAAAAGGAAATAAGTTGCAAAATAGTAAATACACACACAAAAAATTTGAACACACAAAATGTGAACATGACAGAGAATAAACACAAGCAGAGACCAAAAGAAAACACCAAAAGAAGGAAAACCATGAACAAGGGCAACAACACGCATACACACAACACACGCATGCACACACACACATACTCACACACAAGCACACACAAATACACACACACACACACACACACACATGTACAGGCTAACATGCAAGCCTACCTCTAAACAGCAAGCAGATTTGGGTGCGTTGAAACAGCGATCTGCTCTCTTCAACCAATTCACGTTTAACTGCTTTGCTAGTTCCTTCCAATGTTCTTCGATGTTGGTAGCTAGGTACTGTAAGAACTCGCAGTGTTTTTCCAGACTCACCGTGTGGTGGAGTGAGGAGATCGTGTCCTGATCAAGGCACTGCTCCATCTCATGAGCTGTCAGTATCATACCCATCTGAATTCACACAGATGAGAGGGATGGAGAATAAATGTATAGGAACATATTATATGGTACATGTATGTGCACACACACACACACACACACACACACACACACACACACACACACACACACACACACACATCCAAAAGTAGACTTCGAATGTATTCCTTCCAACCAGAATTCTTCATTTTTCGTATCTTTGACAAGACTACTCTACTTCTCTCCAGAATGTCCCGATTAGCTTCTTTAATCTCTTCAATGTCTTCTTCAAAAAAATGTTCTGTGCGTCTTGCTAGAACAGTCCACTTGGAGTTGACTTGTCTTACGACCATGTGCATGATCTGACTGTCTCTGGCCTCCTCAACTGAAGACCCTGCAGAACACACAGATACAGAGATACAGACACAGTTCGAACCAGTTGGAACATATATGCTTTTACACTACTCAAGAACCCTGAAAGACACACAAACGCAGAGAGAGGGAGTGAAGGAGGAGAGAGAGGAGGGAGTGAGGGAAGGGAGGAGAGGGAGTGAGAGTGAGGGAGGGAGGGAGGGAGAGAGAGGGAGGGAGAGTGAGAGAGTGAGAGGGAGGGAGAGGAAGGGAGAGTGAGGGAGGAAGGAGAGAGAGGAAGGGAGAGGGAGGGAGAGTGAGAGAGGGAGAAGGAGAGGGAGGGAGAGAGGGAGGGAGGGAGGAAGGGAGGGACAGAGAGGCAGGGGTACAGAGAGGGAGGGAGGGAGGGAGGGAGAGTGAGAGAGGAGGAGGGAGAGAGAGGGTTGGAGAAACAGGGAGGGAGAAAGAGGGAGAGAGAAGGAGGGAGAGAGAGGGAGAGAGAGAGGGAGAGAGGGAGAGATTAAGGAGGGAGAGAGAGGGAGGGAAAGAGAGGGAGGGAGAGCAGGAGGGAGAAGGAGGGAGAGAGAAAAACAAATGAACTTACTTACAGGTACGAAGACAGGCACTGACACTTAAACATGGAATATCACCGAAACTAATACAGATTTACATGAAAATCCACCACTCAATACTAATACATGCAGAGATACATGAAAATTCACCACACAAACTAATACATGCAGACATACATGGAAATCCACCATACAAACTAATACGTGCAGACATACATGGAAATCCACCATACAAACTAACCTTCTTTTGATGGCTCAAATGGACCTGAGGTGACCGCATGTTCAGGAGGGGGTGAATGGTCTGCTTGGACGGCATTTTGCCGACTCAGTGAGCGCTGAAGTAGGGCCGGCTCTTGAGGCTGCTCTTCCGAGGTGCCCACAAAAGTACCATCTTCAAACGATCTATCTTGACAGGGAAGCTGGGATGGGTATACGACTGGACCGGATCCATTGTTTATTGAACCGTTGCCTAGAGACGAGCCAAAACCGGAGTCCCGACTGCTTTGGTTACGTTGGAATACTTGTAATGCATTCCGAGGTATTCCACCTGCAGGTGGTATAGATCCTGAGGGCATGTGACTGTCACATGACTGGTCTGGATTGTAAGCCCGTCCACTGAAAACAGGATTCTGAGGAGCTATTCCTGTAGGTGGTATAGATCCTGAAGACATGTGACTGTCACGTGACTGGTCTGGATCATTAGACTGTCCACTGTACACATTACCCTGTGAAGGTGGTGCTGGTGGAGTTGCAGACGGCATTTCATGCCAATCAGGACGGTTCAGCGAAGGGCAAACCACAGGCACATCAGCTTGGTAGAGCAATCCAGCGGGTGTGTGTGATGTTGGTGTTGTGTAGTAGGTAGGTTGCAAGTGATCTTGAGAGGGATATGTCTGACCAGACGGTCCACCGTGGTAATGGTGATGTTCCTGGAAGCTTCCTTCCTGTAAGTGATTTCCTGTTGGGTTTGGCATCAATGGCACTTCCTGTGAAATACTTCTTGAGGAATGATATTGACGCGATTCAAAGATAGGTGGTTGTTGGTAATCATAGCTTCTTGTAGTGGGTAAAGTACTTCCTGAAGCAAGTGATGTACTTCCTGTAACATGGAAGGTACTTCCTGAAGCAATTGTGCTATTTCCTGTAACATGTAAGTCACTTCCTGTAGCATGTATGTTACTTCCTGTGGTTTGTGATTGGTTCTGATGAGGAAGTGAAGGGAACATCTGCATTGGGACCGAATCCAGGTTAGCTTCCTGTTCGTTAGAGAGGTCCCCTTTAGTGGGAGATGGAACATGTACTCCTTGAGTACGGGAGGAGTAAGGATCTCCTAGATGCTTTCCTTCACTTGTGTCCTGAGGTTCATTGGATCCTGAGATGTACTGGATGGAAGGAGAGGGGTGATGTGGTGGGCATTGTTGCTGGTTGTAATGGTGTTGACCATTTGCACGGTAACCGGTGGGGGTGGTCCCTCCACCAAAGCCAGCTCCTGACGACAGGCTTTCAGTCTCCATGTGAGGTGTGCTTTTGTCTGTGTGGGAATGGCTGCTACCAGAAAGGCGCCATGACACCTCATCACTTTTAGGTCCACTTATTTGGTAGTCGTGTTTGTTTATGCTATTGCTGCCATGGGAACCACCCACCACTGCGCTGGCTGAAGTAGAACGTTCCTGCAGGTCAGAATTTGATATGTTGTGTGTTTGGAATTGAGGCTGCCCTATAAATGGCACACCTTTTGACTCCCGGGTAAATCCCTCATAAAAGGGACTTTCCCTTGGCATCAATCCCTCCATTTTTGTGTACGGCGCATTTACCTGCTGCTGCTGTTGCAGTTGTTGTTGTTGTTGTTGGTGTTGCTGCTGCTGCTGCCAGTGATGGGGTTGCTGAGGCTGGTCTAGGGAGGTGTGTCCGTGGTGATGATCCTGCAGTAGTTTGGGTCCTGGCTGTTGTGCTGCACTAACATGTCCGTTCTTTCCTTGTAGATCAGCAGGGTCTTGTAGTGACACACCTTCTCCATGCTGCACCAACACATCCAATGTCTCTGCTTCATTTTGTTTATTCTTCTGTTGTTGCTGTTGTTGTTGTTGTTGTTGTTGTTGTGTGGGTGGGTTAGTGACATGCGGGGTAGACACTACCGAGCTAGTGCTAATGAAAGACCTGGAATCATCCATGTCTTCCTCTGCGTCCTCACACATCGGTTCGCTCTCTTGAGTGGGGTGACTGCCAACATTGGTATACGACTTCATGCTTTTGTGGTACAACACTCCGTCCCCACTGGCTGAAGTCCACGGTGGAGACTTATTGGCTGGCTCATTTATAGATGCAGAGGTTGAATCTTTTGGAGGGAACTTTTCCGGAGGGGATGTGGAGGGTGAGGGAGTTAAATCTTGCGGTTTGTGGGGACTGCTTGAAGTGACATTGGAAGGCCTTAGCAACTGATGTGACGTCTCACCAACTTCTGTTCCACTGTAAACTGTAGTCGAGAGTGAAGGCTGACCAGCACCAACAAAACCCATTGCTGTTGCTGTTGTTGTTGTTGTGGTTATTGAGAAAGATGGTTTAGGTGGCGGATCAAACTTTTCATCTCCACCGTACGTTGAGGGCCTTGACAATGATGATGAACTCCGTGAATTTGATCCTTGGTTGACTGAACTAGCTGAAGGATTAATAGGTGTTCTGAACTGGGTAAAAGTGGGAGTACCAGTAGAGGGTGGCTCTCTGGTGCTATTGGCAGATGTGGGTGCCTTGTGCGAGGCATTGGGTGGGTGGGCACCAGTGCCACCAGATGTGGACGTCAAATGGTCTACTGGTGTCCCAAGCAGGGTGGATGAGGACACACCCTTAGAGGGTCGTTCTCCAGGGACATCAGCAGATATGGACGTCTTGTGCATTGTAGGCGATCCGTGTTCACCTACATCAGAAGACGTGTGTGTCTTGTGCGCTTGAGACATTATCCTTGGGAGAGAGTCCTTTTCAATGCTATTGCCTTGAGAGAGAGTTGCAGGGTTAGTTGTTGATGCAAATGTCGCGTGACCCTGTTCTCTGAAGGTGGTTTTGGGTTGTGTAGTGCTTTGCATATGAGAAGTGAAGTTGTCATGTAAACTGCCATTGTGAGGGGAATTCCCACTGAGGGTATGGCTTCTATGGTGATCGCCATAATGATTGTCACTGTGCTGCGCGGCTGCCAAGCCCGCACCATCATCCGGTGAGCCCAGCGGTTTCTTGGAAATCACCAGTGAATCATTTGTACCCATGCCAGAAGTTGCCGTGCCCACCTCAGATGGGTTCTCTTTGTGACGACTTTCCTGAAGTGGTTTATAGCTATAGTAGCTAGGTCTGATGGAACCATCGGGGAACATAACAAAAGAACCACTTTTATCGACATCTTCAGTGCAAAGCTCGGGGGAGACTAGAGATGATTCAGAAGGTGAACGATGCCGTACAGCACCTTGGTTCGCAGGGGTCCCTTGAGATGTAGAATTATTGACATTTCTTGGTTCTACCGGTTGCTGCACACTCGGGAGACTGTAGGGGTCTGAGTTAGTGTGTCCATGTGCAGACTGAGATGACTTTGAGGAAGGGACAACCTTAATATCCGATTTCTGCTGCATTGTTGAGCACGGTGCAGAGGGGGTGGAGTTAAACTCTGCAGGTACAGAGGGGGTGGAGTTAAACTCTGCCCTGTGACTGCCAATATTTGTGCCTTCTTCAACACTGCTTGTCCCAAAAAGAAATCCACCAGATGATGGTTGAATTTTTCCACTTTTTGTAGCATGGGAGCCGCTGGGGGTGACCATAGATGAAAGAACATCATTGGTTACATCTGGTGGGCTGGTCACGTGTGCAGAGGTGGTCTGCTGACTGGAGACGTCCTGAGTGGTAGTAGTAGTAGTGGCCATGGATGAAGGCACATTTGTATAAGAGCTGGTAGTTGTAGTTTGTTCACAATGCGGAGGTGTGGAAGTGTTGACCTGAGACTGAACCCTGGTGGTGGATGCTTCTAGTAGTTTCCTCTTTTCATCTTCACTCATATGTTTGGGGGAACTCTGGACATTGAGGGAGGAAGAATGATTTGGTGATGTATTTTCAGAGTCAGTGGTGTGTGTGCTTGCATTTGATAATGCTTGAGGATAAAGGTCGTCTTCTTGAGAAGAATTCAACTCGTGATGAGATGAGGATGAGTACTTGCCAGAATGTGCAGGAGAAAGGCACGGAGGAGTGGGGCTGCTAACTGACACCTCTGTGGTCTGTTCCCTCTCCTGAAAAGGACTGAGCTCCTGATTCTTTGGACTTAAAGTCTGTCCTGAATGTTGGTCAACACTAGGTGAATGCGGAAGTTGTTCCGCACTTCCTGTAAAATGATCAGACTGGTGGGCATTTGTAGTAGAGCCCTCATCGCTTTGCTTCAGCCATTCTTCCGGAATCTTCTGCCATCCATCATCACCCAATGTTGCCTGATGGGTACCACCGGTTGGCAGCTTAGCAGCCTTCGGAGGGACACTTGGCGCTGACCATGTTTGTGTACGTGATGTATTGCTCCTTGAGTTATACCTAGACCCATATCCACCTCCATATGAATGGGAATCTTCAGTCAAGAAGAAAAATAGAGGTAACAATAACAGATTTCCCATACAAAAGATACACAATTAGGTGTGTGTGTGTGTGTGTGTGTGTGTGTGTGTGTGTGTGTGTGTGTGTGTGTGTGTGTGTGTGTGTGTGTGTGTGTGTGTGTGTGTGCATGTGTGTGTGCATGCATGCATGCATGTGCGCGTGTGTGCGTGCATGCATGCGTGTGTGCGTGCATGTTTGACAGTGTAAGTGTGTGTACGTATACTGTAAATTCCATACACGCATACAATATCAGTACAACCAACCTGACAGTCTCACACCAGCAGTTGGTTTGTTCCCTGGAGTCTGATACTTCAGTCCAAAGGTACCAGGATCTGAAGACAGAGGAGAGAAATACAAGGTACGTAACATGCATGTTAGAATGTACATAAATATCATGCATATGCATCATGCATCATGCCCTGACCCTAACCCTCAGTAAAACTGCCAAACTAACTTAAAAGTTCAGTCAACAACAAAAAGACAAATTCTACATTGCAGTGTTATCCATTCACATGCATGATACAATTAAGAAATATTTCATTTTAGTCTGTTTCCTTAAGGTATGCTTTCCAACTTGAGCTACCCAGCAAGTGAGACCACGCAATGCCAGGTTCTCTGGCGTATTAACTGTGAAGGTCTACTGCGATCAGGCAAGACAACTTACGTTCTTGGTTCCTCTTGGAAACCTGTTATGAGAGACAAAAGAGAAGAGACAAATAAACCTAAACACCAAGGTGGACACTTGATAGTACATGTTACATTGTAGTAGAGTACATATCATTAACAACTATAACAGGTGATTTATACAACACAACTATTTAATCTGCACTATCAGATTTGTGTACAGATGCTTTTACATGGCTGTGCTATTGATTAGAACAAGCAATTCGCCCCAAACTCAAATCACTTGTGTAACATTGCAGAGTCCTGTATAGCAGGAAACTTTGGTAAGCATTATACGGTCAGAAATTTTTGCGGGGTGCAAAATTCGTGAATACGTAGCTTGAAAGTCGACTGTCTGTGTTTATATTTCTTGGCAAATGTTGGTACGTTATTAGTCTAGGAAGCCAGGCTGAAAAATATGGTGTTGCACCTTTCACATGTTGAGGTGAACATCTTGAATAACGCATGCCGTATGCACTAGCTCAACAAGGATTAGTGCTATTTTGAAGGCTGATTCTGAGGTCTAGAGGTTTGAATCATGTCCATCAGCTCGTCGATCTACTCCAAGGGAGTTGGTTGGACAGCGCACCCTCCCTTTCAGGTAAGTTGATTTGAAGGAACTTAGATATCTTCACTGAGGGCGATCGGGTGTCCGAATTCATACAACACAATACACGTCTATTAAAAAAGATCTATTATTTCTGTAGCATCCAATATGTAGGCCTGTTTATTAACAGTTACAGCAGCCATTTTCCAACAATTCAGGAAAAATTGTGAGAAAACTTTCATGAATCTGAAGCCATGTGCAAAATTTGTGCAACCTGGGAAAAATTCCAACATTTCAGTATTTGGTGAAATCGTTTCCAGATGGTATTGGCGAGAATTAAATTAGGCGATTTGAACATAAATGCTATTAACTATCCTTACACTCGATCAGTGCTTTTAGAGGAGTTTTGACCTGCGATCATAGTGAGACCATTGCTCCTGCCAGTATATATGTGGTTATAATGGAAACTAAGTGTCGAAAACATGGATTCTGCAATGATTAAAATATTGATGACTCCTAAATTGGTGTTCTCCCACAAATTTGTTATACCGTATTCCTTCTAATTATTTGTCAAGGCACGTTGGAGAGGAAATCTGTCATTTGGACGTGTTTAGCACTCTTTCTTGCCCTAGGCGAATTATTAGAGAACACAACGAATATTTGGAAAGAAGGCGAATAATTAGAAGGGTTCTGCAAGCTAATAAAATGTCCTCCTTCAGCCTAAAAGTGTTGCTCCAATTAGAGGATATCACGTTTAAAAAGAGCTTCGGGAGCCTGAACTTTGGGAGCCTAATATTGGTGAAACCCTGTTGTCTCAGCGAGAAAATGGTACGTTACATTTGCTTGTGCAAAATTGTGCCTATTTTGAAGTTTTATTGAATTGTTCAGTGTACATATTTGCCTCTGTTTGCTTCCAGACAACCCATACGATAATTTTTCGGTGGCTGCAGTTAGTAATGAAAGCAATGAGGTTGTTGGTCATATTCTAAGAGAAATCTCTCGCCTGTGTTCACTATTCTTGGATCATGTGGGCAGTACAATCGAAGGTAGTGACGTATTATTAGAGATATGACGAATAATTAGAATGAGTCAAAATTCACCATCAACAAGAGAACAAATGGCTGCCATGTTCACGAATAATTAGAATGCGTCAAAATTCATCATCAACAAGAGAACAAACGGCTGCCATTTTCACAGATGACGAATAATTAGAGGGATGAATAATTAGAGAGAATATGATAGCACCAAATTTAAACGCTCACCAAAGTTTCCCACTATATGGAAACTACTACAGCTGAACATTCATTGAACACAATGCTTTATAAATTTTAAAGATTGCTTTCAAAACAAGAAAATTTCTGCATAAATTCACACTTCTCTATTAGTACGCTAAATTGGGAATATTAACCAATAATATTCACGTTTTTGCGAATATTGATTCCACTCGCAAAAATCTTAGTCGCGAATATTTCTGCACACGTTCCAAAGTATACGTATCGATAATCTATGGTGAGACCTGCGAAATGTTTAGTCGCAAATATTTCTGCCTACCAGATTTGACCCCAATTCGCGAAATTTAATGTTCGTGAATATGTACCGATTTAGGGTACTAGTACACAACACAGCATTTATGTAGGATTTACAGGGTGGGTGGAATGGACCACTTATACAGTCAATTCCCGTAAAATCAGAGTTTTGTACACATACTTCAAGTCAACTTTTGAATATGCAGCATACAACATGCAGACAGCAAGAATATAGAAGTGTTGTTTGAGCTGACCTCAGTAAAGTACTGATCACCAGTATGTCCATGCATTCCAAACATTCCAAACCCCTCTTCAATCAGTTGCTGCGAAAAACAATGATATATATTAAATGAAGTGTGTGTGTGTGTGTGTGTGTGCGTTCGTGCATGTGTGTGTGTGTGTGTGTGTGTGTGTGTGTGTGTGTGTGTGTGTGTGTGTGTGTGTGTGTGAGTGCGTGTGAGTGTGTTTGTGCGCATGTGTGTATGTGTGTGTGTGCATGCATGCATGCATGTGTGTATGTGGGTGCGCATGTGTGTGTGTGTGTGTGTGTGTGTGTGTGTGTGTGTGTGTGTGTGTGTGTGTGTGTGTGTGTGTGTGTGAGTGGGTGCACGTGATGTGTGTGTGTGTGTGTGTGTGTGTGTGTGTGTGTGTGTGTGTGTGTGTGTGTGTGTGTGTGCGTGCGTGCGTGTATGAATGCGCTTGTGTATGTGTGTGTGTGTATGGGTAGTTGGGTGTAGGAGCATGTATGTATATAGGAAATATACGTGTACATCAGCAAAGCAGTAGTAGTAGCCATGGAGACAGTAGCGGAAGTGGCTGAGGTTGACCAGTGCTTGATAACACTACACAAGCACACAGCTGATAATACAGACGCTCATTGTTAACAGCCTACCTGCGACACCAGTTCACATGCCATAGATATAGCAGTGGGATGTCCAGCATGTCCTAGATTAACAAAGGCCTCTGGATCTGCATATCGTGAGCGTAGCTGCAGGAAAGAATGAAACATGAATAGTAAAACAATGTGGGTCTATACTGTACAAGGAAGGTGGCATGTGCAAGTGTGTGTGTGTGTGTGTGTGTGTGTGTGTGTGTGTGTGTGTACGTGCGTGCGTGTGTGTGCGCGCACGTGTGTGTGTGTGTGTGTGTGCGTGCGTGTGTGTGTGTGTGTGTGTGTGTGTGTGTGTGTGTGTGTGTAAGCCTATGAAATATGTCTGATCAAGTTGAAATAAAAGAAGACATTACATAAAAGTATTATTATATTGCCCTACCAAGCAAGGATTAATCATAATGCAATTAAAATTCCTGTACAATATTTATAACTTTCTTGCTTTTTACTACCAAAATAATATCCCCAATGGGATAGTGCCTTTGCCAGCTTGCATCAATATTATCGGAGCAATCACAAAATTTGTAAAATTTGACGTGAACCAAGAATGCTGTGGTGGTCTCCACGTGGTACACTGCACACTTTCAGGCTTAATAAAGGAGGATGAACAATCACAACTGGTGTATCCAACACTGGTTTATCCAGACACCTCATTTATCTGACACTTTGTTGGGAATCCTCGTAACTAAACTGTACACAATTTATGCACTTGACTTACACAACACCTGGTTTATCCGACACCTGATTTATCTGATACATTCGAACGTATATGGGATACAAATGCTGTGGGATAAACCAGATTCCACTGTATACTGGCCTCCATTGTGAGGACACGTACTTTGGAATTAGTGTAGAACTCCACGGCGTGATGGTTCCCCATATCTGCAGCCTCTGTAGCCAGTGAATCGTACTGCATTTGGGCATAAATGGAGACCAAAATGGTTGTAATCGCATGTGAATATGGCTGTTAAAATTGGGGCAGTAAATGCAAATGTTTCACCAACCGATTGGCCATCTTCTCGCAAGCTAGTCACACATCTTAGGACATACTTGGTGGCTTCCATGTACACTCTATTGTATGTTGTACGGAACCTCTCTTGCTGCAAAATAAAACAAACATTACAAAATATAACACATACGTATGCATGTAGGTACCTCACAAAGCAGCTATTACATACACATTGAAACTTCTGCAATCTGGCCACCTTGGGAGCAGGAGAAGTTGGAATAGAGAGGTTCATTCCAAATAATGGGTGACTTGTGACCATGCAAGCTGGATGGTCGGCGTATACAGTGCGGCCAACTTATAGAGGCTCAGATTAGAGAGGTTTTGCTGTACATGTTATAGTTGTACCCCATTTAGGCATGGTACATGGGAAATAGACACTTGCTTTGTAGACCACGAGGGCGGAGCCCGAGTGGTCTACGCAAGTGTCTATTTCCCATGTACCTTGCCTAAATGGGGTACAACTAACTTGTATCCCGTGGCAACGGAAATTGGCTTAAATTAATTGCTATTCGATAGTAGCTAGCTCGGCTGCCATCAGCTTGCATCTACGTATTTTTCAGGAGACAGCTGCTTTCAGCGGACGGCTTCTTTTCAGCTAGTGGACGGCTATACCTTCAGCAAACAGCTACTTTCAGCGGACGGCTTCTTTTCAGTGACGGGTACTTTTAGCGAACGGCAATCTTTCAGCGAACGGCTACCTTCAGTGAACAGCTACTTTCAGTGGACGGCTTCTTTTCAGTGACGGGTACTTTTAGCGAACGGCAATCTTTCAGCGGACGGCTACCTTCAGGGAACAGCTACTTTCAGTGGACGGCTTCTTTCCAGTGGACGGCTACTTTCAGCGAACAGTAATAATAAATTTCAGCGAGCAGCATCTTTCCAGTGTGCAAATTCAAATGGCAGAGCGTATTTCTTCAGAATCGATAGACTGGTTCGTGTATGAACTAGAAAAGGAAGAAAAACAGTAGCTGTTTGTTGAAGGTATAGCCGTCCACTAGCTGAAAAGAAGCCGTCCGCTGAAAGCAGCTGTCTCCTGAAAAATACGTAGATGCAAGCTGATGGCAGCTGAGCTAGCTACTATCGAATAGCAATTAATTTAATTGGTGGCATGATTAATAGTTTAATTGGGGACATCCTGTGGTACATAGCTATGTACCCCTGTTTACAGGGGTACATGGGATATGTACTCACAGCGGTGCTTTTGAAGTTAATTGAAAACGCCCACGCATCGGGATACAAGTATTCATACACAACAGTGATGTACGTATCCTGGACACGAGGCACAGTAACACTGATTCAATCTCAGGAGGTCAATACTTAATTATTGTGTATATTGAATGTCTGACACCCAAAAATGCATATTTACAGACATCATTCCTGACATTTCAAACACTTCGAGTGGAAGAAAAAAAACAATATAGGAGCTTTGTTCTGGTGGCACAAAATCTTATAAAACACACACAAAATACACTTCTATAGAACACACACATACCCTTTTGAGATCCTCAAACATGAGTGCTGTGTGCATGAGTTCTGTTCCCCAGTGTGGACCATCGTCGTAGCCAATGTGGTAGAGGACTGATGTGCGACCTCCAGCCACACGACGAACCTGAAATATATGAAGTATGCAACTTACAAAAACTTCAAAGTACTATAATAATAAGTATACGTACGTGGCTGAGAGTAGGAGTAACTGGGCACATACATACATACATACAATTACACACACACACACACACACACACACACACACACACACACACACACACATACACACACACACACACACAAACAAACACACAAATAAACACACACAAACACACACACACACAGTGTCACACAGACAAAGATACACAGATACTTACAGAGCTGCCTTCATTCGGTAAATCATCTGGGATAGCTTTAACCTGTAAATAGTAATAAAAGATAATATTAATTTAGAGTATGAAACAATCACACTGTTACAACTATCACAAATAAACTGACCAATTCTTTGTAATGCGATATAGCCCTCTGTAAATTCTGATTGTATCTATTATTCTTCCTGAGAGTTTCAAACACCTCGTCCTATTTTGATAAAAGAGAACCATTGTATGATAAGAATATGGAGTGGAAGACTATGTGTACGTGCAGTTTGTGTACAGTGTGTGTGTGTGTGTGCCGTGTGTGTGTGTATGTGTGTGTGTGTGTGGGTGTATGTGTGTACCGTGTGTGTGTGTGTGTGTACCGTGTGTGTGTGTGTGTACCGTGTGTATGTGTGTGTGTGTGTGTGTGTGTGTGTGTGTGTGTGTGTACTGTGTGTGTGTGTGTGTGTGTGTGTGTGTGTGCCGTGTGTGTGTATGTGTGTGTGTGTGTGGGTGTATGTGTGTACCATGTGTGTGTGTGTGTGTGTACCGTGTGTGTGTGTGTGTACCGTGTGTATGTGTGTGTGTGTGTGTGTGTGTGTGTGTGTGTGTGTGTGTGTGTGTGTGTGTGTACTGTGTGTGTGTGTGTGTGTGTGTGTGTGTGTGTGTGTGTGTGTGTGTGTACATGTGTGTGTGTGTGTGTGTGTGTGTGTGTGTGTGTGTGTGTGTGTGTGTGTGTGTGTGTGTGTGTGTGTGTGTGTGTGTGTGTGTGTGTGTGTGTGTGTGTGTGTGTGTGTGTGTGTGTGTGTGTGTGTGTGTGTGTGTGTGTGTGTGTGTGTGTGTGTGTGTGTGTGTGTGTGTGTGTGTGCGTACATGCATGCAATTGTGTGTTGGGTCACACAAGCAAGGGTTCTAGTTAGAGGAACTTATATACGGTTCACTCCTATCACTACATACCATACACACTATACACATACAATCATGTGTACAGTGCATGCACGTATGATCTCACAGCAGATGCTATTCACACCTGCATGCTGGTCTATGCAAGTCCTGCTTACACTTAAAGGTACACTGGCATGATATTTTTATTTCAAAAATCAATAGTATGCGCTGAAAGATGAAGAATGATACCCATCTGAGGGGGATGCGATCTACGATGGGGGAGAAATAAGGGCGCAAATTCGTCAAAAAAAAACAAGTATGGGTGGCTGTTCCCTGTCTTCCAGTTTGAGAAAACGAGAATACCTTGTGACGTCATAAAAGGCAGAAGCAAGTACAGACTGCCGAAACATTTGGACAATAATCTAATTTTGGCTACTGATTTCCAAAAACATCATTGTCAATGACTACAATACCACCAGGCTTTTCTCTACAATGTATTGTGAATGACACAAAATCCATGTCACATACATCCATGTATGTATGTCACACACGCAATCTCCTCACGATTTACAGAATGCACTGTTGCTGGACTTACCATAGAACCTGCACGCAGTTGAGACTTTAAGTGATTCACAATAATTTGAGCAATCTTGAAGTCATGGAAGTCTACAGACACTTGAAATGCAGATCTGAACATGTCCAGGAACTTGTCAGCAAAGCCGGGAGTTACCTCGAGCTTGGAAATCAGCATGGTGACAAAATCCTCGCTGCCTCCAATACAGGCATGGTCCAGTACAGAGGTTGTACCCTACGAATAAATATAGAAATTTAAAAGTTAAAAAGTGAATGAGCTCATGTAAGGAAATGAAGTGGATAAGGACAAGAAATTAACAGAGGGATGCAGACAATGATAAAACTCACTCCTGATTTGTACATAATGTTAGCTTCCTTTTCCATCAAAACTGTAGCCACTTCCACGTTCCTGCCAAGTGCTGCCTCTCCAAGGGGAGTGATGTGGTACACGTTTTTACGTATTTCCTAGTGATGTGTAAAGATTGGGACGGAATTAGCACTTATTAATGCAGCTCACATAGCGTGTGGAAAAATATGTATATGTATGCATATAAGCTTGTACAGTATGAATACTTATCCAACCTGTACACACACACACACAGAGAGAGAGAGAGAGAGAGAGAGAGGGAGAGGGAGAGGGAGAGAGAGAGGGAGAGGGAGAGAGAGAGAGAGAGAGAGAGAGAGGGAGAGGGAGAGAGAGAGAGAGAGAGAGAGAGAGAGAGAGAGAGAGAGAGAGAGAGAGAGAGAGAGAGAGAAGTACATACGTAAAGTATATTCATGAAAAAAGCACAGTCATCCACTTCTACAAAAAAAGTACATATATGCATGCACACACGCACACACACACACACACATACACACACACACACACACACACACACACACACACACACACACACACACACACAAACACCACACAAAATATATCCATTTTCAAGATAATATTATCTGTCCATAGGTATCAAGCTCACCCTGTGAAAGTCCACCCCAGCATCATGATCCAGTAGACACTGAGCTATCTCAGGATGATTGCACATGGCAGCCAGCAGAAGAGGAGTTGTTTGATCATTAGCAGCAGCGTTCACGTTACAGTCCGTGTGACTGACTAAGTATTCAACTATGTCATAATTTCCCCGAGCAGCAGCAATGTGTAGAGGAGTGAATCCATTCTACAGGTTAGGTTAGGTTAGGTAAGCATATTTTGACAGGGGAAGCCTTTAGCCAAGTGGCTACTACTCTAGGCACCCTGTAATAACACAGTACACAACAGAAAAAGGAGGAAAACCGTACAAAAAAGAGAATTGAAATATATGTTAATAATAGGGCATGCAATGTCATTCATTTATTAATCAAAGAGAGTCAAGAATTCAAAGTTGATGGAAGACATGCTAATATAAGAATCATGCAAGTGTGCTCAAATAGTTAAGAGCGGCTTGAGAGAACACTCTGGTGCTGCTGGAGTTACGGATCGAGGACGGAAGGGACCGCCACAGTGAGGCTCCTACAAATGAAAATGCATGTTGACCGAAAGATGTGCGAGTTAATGGAAGGGTAGTTAGGTTGTGTGTACGTGTGTTGTGGCAATGGGAGGGACGATGGAAGAGAGATGATAAGTATGAAGGTGCTAGTGAATTGTGACATCTGTAGACGAGTTCGGCCAGATGAAGTTTCCGGCGTGTAAGGAGACGGGTGAGGCCAAGATCCTCCCAGAGGGCACAGGAAGATGAGAGACGAGGGAGATGAAGAACAAGACGACAGGCATAGTTGAAAAGTGTCTGGAGGCGAGAGGAATCTTGCTGGGTGCAGTTGTTCCAAACTATGTCACAGTAGTCCACAGAAGGCAAGATGTAAGATTTGAGATACAAGACCAGAAGAGGGCGAGGAAGAAACCAGGATAGACGTCTTAAGAGATTGATACTGCGAGAAAGCTTGGAAATAATGTGGTTGATGTGATCCGTCCATGTTAATGTGTCATTAATTACTACACCTAGGAGTTTGAATGTATGGACCTGTTCAATCTGTAGTCCAGACAGCGACAGGTTAAGTGGAGGGGGAACAACCCTGGTCCTACAGGAACGAATCAGCATACACTTCGTTTTAGAAAGGTTAAGTTGTAGACCATTTTGTACCATCCAAGTGTTGGCTTTTTGCAGACAAGATTGAAGAGCATCATTGAGAAGTTGATGGTTGCTACCAGTGAGAAAGATGGTTGTGTCATCTGCAAAGAGGACAGTACAGTCAGGGGGAAGAACAGAGGGAAGGTCGTTTATAAAAACTGAAAAGAGAGTGGGTCCAAGCACCGAACCTTGAGGGACACCAGAGGATGTGTAGCCAGGAGAGGAGTAGGAGTCTTCTACACGAGTGACTTGACAACGATCAGAGAGATAGGAATGAAACCAAGCGAGGGTGGGAGTGTCAAGACCAAGGGACTGGAGCTTTGCGAGGAGGTGAGGATGGTTCACTGTATCAAAGGCTTTGGAGACATCAAGAAAGAGGACACCAACATACTGCTTTCGATCAAGTGCGGTGTACCAAGCATTGGTACAGTGAAGGAGAAGTGTTTGTGTTGAGTGTCCAGGGCGGAAACCAGATTGACAGGAATAAAGGAGATTGTTTGAATCCAAATGATGAGTAAGTTGCTCATGGATGTGTTTTTCGAGAAGTTTGCTACAGTTTGGTAGGATAGAGATGGGTCGGTAGTTGGAAAAACAAGTTCGGCTGCCACCTTTGTGTAAGGGCCTAACTGAGCTGCCCTTCCAGGATGAGGGGAAGGATGAAGAGGAGATGGAAAAGTTCAGGATAGATGATAGTGGACGAGAGATAATGGATTTAGAAGTCTTCAGAGGAAAAGCAGG